>LJIJ01001245.1:0-51441 GCA_001718145.1 Orchesella cincta
TATGTCAATTATGAGAAAATTTTTTAATTTAAAATGCCGCTATGTGTAACAGGCTAGTTAATGCTTGTGAACTATCAAGAAAACATTTAAAAAAACATGGGCTTACCGAAGTGGCGAGGTTGGGCTGCTACTGGGGACGCTGGTTACTGGAGCTCCCTGAAGAACTTGAGTAATCTCCGCTGGCTTTGTCCCGGGTCATTACCGTTTCCATTTGTGGATGATGCCATTGCGGTTGTATTTGATTCTTCTTCTTCCTCCATCAAAGGGTTCATTCCCACTTGGCATTGTTGATGAGGCACTTTATACTATTTGGGCCGCTCCGTCCAGACGTATTCGAGGATTTCGGTTGGTGAGATCCATTCTCACCGAACTATACAAAATCAGTAACAAAAACAGATTTGAGAATAAGTACAATACTATATGCTTTTGTTCTCAGACTTGAATGAATGCGTTTGCTTCAAGTTGTACTACCAAAAACAAAGCGGTTCAACAACTCAACTCAAGTTTAGATAAACCGCAAATTACTCAAGCAAATAAACTCAACTCAAAATTCAACTAAATGTTAACTTATCTTCGTGAGACAACAATAACGCAACGAAATCATATATATAACGACATCAGTAACATTATGACGCTATGTACTTCATTTATCAAAAGAAAGTGACAGCGACTATTCATTTTAAAGATTCAACAGAGCCTAAACAGCTCGATTAAACAAAAACCCGGATTCTCATGACTTAAAATGAGGGCGACAAAGAAATTAAGTATTTTGAATAAAGCTATGCAGTTTGTTCACAAGTATATTATATTAAATTAAATTCTGCACAAACCATATACTTAAATAAAAATAACTAAAAATCTAAATTAAGTATTTATTATAAATACACGTAATTATTTGGAACCTTACAGTGCAGCATAAACGACTTAAAATTTCAAGGATAAGTTTCATACTCTTTCAACAATTAATTAACTTTTACAAGAAGGAACTGGACTAAAATACTCACAATCTCTTAAATATAGCTTGACATTGGCAGAAAATTACGACATTATCACAGACTGCTGAAAACATAAATTGAACAAAACGTACATATAGCGAGGTCTTCCGCTACGGCGGTCACGACCACAACACGTAAAAAGACAGTTATGGCTGGTTTCTAACTTTTGTGATCATGTCATGACGATCATGAGAATCAAGGTATGTCTCATGATATAAGTATGTCTGTAGCATGCATTAACCAAGTGCAATAATGGATCTCTTATACAAAACCATTTGCAAGAACTACAATTTGATGATGGAGACAGGATGCTAACGATGTAGTCGTTTAGTTATTTAGAGAAGGAAGTTAAGCTTCATGTACATCATTCACGAAAGCGTTTTATAGCTCATATAAAATATAATATGTATTATAAGAAAAGCCCCATCCTTGTGTGGGAAATCCTAAAAAAACATTACAAAACTTTATATTATGGGCAAAACAACAACCAGGGATAGCATTTTGCGGGACAATATAATGATGATAATGCACAACTACTACTACTTCTCTGGTGGGTGAGAGTAACAACAATGCTCACAATCACAATCAGGCTTAGCGTTCAGCAACAAAATGATACCATAAGCCACAGCAGACCATCATCATCATCATCATCAACCAAACCGGAACAAGTGTCTGAATCTTCAGCTTAAGCTTCATGTTTATATAGAGAGAAGCACAAACAGAAATAGATAACATGTTGACAATATTTCTACAAAAAATAGGAGGCAGCATGATCGTCATTTTTTCCTATCTGACAACTGCTGATTCAACAAAGAAAAACTCAGGGAGAAAGAATGAGAGTGACGAAAACAAACGGTAGAAAACCAAAAAAGGAACTGGGAATATTTCTTGTCTCTCTCTCCGTAGTTCATTCTTACACATTTATTTCACTTCGTGCGTGCACTCACAAGACAAGCGGAGATTGAAAAAAACGTATCTATGTTTTTGGCTTGGCTGGAGGGAAAAATTGGGAGTGACAACGTTCATTTCATTCTCTTTCCGCAAAAATGGACAAGAGAGAGAGAGAGAGACAAGAACCCTTGAAAAAATCACACAAATGAAACATTGAAGACAACTCAGAAGCTGTAAGCAAAGCACAAAAACAATCACAACCAGAGCTACCAGCAAGAATTGCTTATTGTACTAAATATCTTGGTAGGTGGTGGTTTGTTGGCATATAGGAAATTCTGTATCGCTTATACGGTAAAGTAAAAGACACAATCAGAAAATCATGACATGACTAAATTTCTTGCTAAGAACAAAACAAACACGAAAAAAGCATGGTGTACTTTTAGTAACTGGTGCAAGCAAACCGAATACGGGGAAAACGTAATAAATGAAAAAGGAACTGAGAAAAGAACAAACAAACATTGTTGTGTAACAGTATTATTATTGCCGTTGTGAATGTTCTTAAGTTTGTACACAATCACAAGCCTCCTCCTACTCCTCCTGATAAGAAATCATGGGCATCATCAGAAACCAGACATATAAATAATAGGGAAAATTTAAACAAAAAATATGTACCACTAACTTTGTGACTTTGGCATATGAGAACAAAAATAATATAGAATCCGTGCCACAACGTTTACAATACATAAAAAAAACACGGAAACGGGAGCACCAAATGCGGACAGTTACGAACGAACAGAAAAACAAGTATAAAAAATCTTGTGAGTGTGTTTACTTTTGTTACGAAGGAACTCAAAAAGTAAAAAAAAACACAAGACAAGGACTAAACTGACTTGGAATTACTTATAAAAGGGGCAGAGTTTTTTCTTCGTTTTTGCTTACCACATTTGTTTGAGTCCTTGGGCGAGTAGGCGTTCCAGGAAAGATCTATACAAGAAGAGAGAAAGTCACATCCACAAATTCTAACTAGGAAGAAAGCTTCATTTACTAAACCCAACTACAGTAAAAGCCCGCTGCTGGTATAAGTAAAAGATTTGTCTTTTTTAGTGTCCAGAAGAGAGAACTTGTAAAGGACGTGCGTATTATAGCATTATAGAACACTACTGGAAATATCCACGCATTGTTGATGTTGACGTTATAAACAAGAGAGCGAGCAAATGGTCAATTAAATGCTACAAGTACTAATTTTAGAGAGAGCCTCCTTCCCCGATTTTATGGTGGGCTCTTTGTGTGTAACTTAATTTCGGTTTGCCTTTGTTGCTTTTGATTTCCAGCTTCATTGATACTATACTCATCCGGTGGGTTTAACTTCATGACTCACAATAACAAAGGATGATATAGGATTCTTCTAACGACCCTTTGTTTTCTGAGAATGTCCATAAATGAGAAACTGAAACCAAACCACTCTTCTCTCAGCGTGTTTACTCTTTGGTATGAATAGACTAAAAATTACGCAAACAATAACTTTGCACTCTCCCACTATCATTCGTCCCTTAAACAAGTTGAGCCGTTTGCGTCACCAACCAATTCGGTCGGGCATTTCTCTCGGGTTAGGCTTTAAAAAGAATACGATACTAAATTCTTATGTAAATATCTCTACTCAAAGTGATCAACCTACATGAAAAGTTTCCCACTTGCGAATAGTCACAAGGGGATTCCGTTTTCTTGAATTCAGTGTCCCAATTGAAGTAGTCTGAATAAAATGGATTGGTAGAGGAACAAGCATTGGTGTTGTAGAATGGTGTAGTGGTTTCCGCACAACGTAACATGTATTCATATTTCCAGAATTTGCAATTTAACGCGATTTTATATAATTATATTAGTCACTAAAACGAATTGTGTTTACACCATCACCAGCACAAATTGTGAAAACCCAACCACAACGTTCCGACAGACTCCCACATTACATTATTATGATGATTGATTGACTACACGGTCAAGCTAGCAGGGGAAGAGGAGCTTGGAGGGAGTCGAATTATATGTGCACTGTCAAAATTACTGCAATCCCACTGACACTTGACCACTGAAACCGCTGTAGTGTTATTTTTTTTCATACGGATAGTTTTTTTCTGGCTTTACCTTGAGTTTAAAAAACAAATGGTTGAATGACAATGACAAGACAGGACAAGATGTAAGTCGAATTGTGGTTTCAAATGAGAGGGGATGTGTATGTAGACAACAAGTGGCCACACTCAGTTGACTGAGTAGCGTGAAGAATGATTTTGCGTATCAAGAATAAAATGCATTACAATTTGTATTACTTGTCACCAGGCCAGGCCAGTGCCGGTCTTTTGTTGGCGTTGGTCTTTTTCTATTATCCTTCTACATTCTATTATCATTATCGTTATACTAGCGTTTATTTTTTATTTCGCATACGTTTTCTTGTTAAGACGACGTAAAATGAGGCTGAAAGGTCAGTGATAAGCCAGTGAAATATATTCGCTTGTATGCTCATTCCCTCAGTTTGTCTCTCATCATTATTACACTTTTTTACAGACAATATAAGTTATTATCATCATGATTTAGAAGAACATGCATGTTAAATAACATAAAACTGCTCGTGATAACCCTCATCGTGGCGTGTAGCATATTTATTTATTTCAGCAACTATCACTTCACCACATATTTATATGCGTCTTTTGCCTCAGCCCCACCATTTTCCTTGAGAGTCCTCCAGTTTGGTGGCGAATGGTAGGGACTGTTGTCAACGGCTTGTAATATGTAAGCGAACTTTTTATTATTATTATGGCATATACGTAGGGGCGTATAGAGAAATAAGACAATGGTAGCCACTCTATATGCGTAACATGCATGCAGAACCGCCAGAGAGGAAAAGATTAAGGAAACTATAATCCTTTCCAAGTGGCTATCATTATTGTCATTAGAGCAGAGATATGCGAGAAAATATACTTCCAAGTTCATGCCCTGCAAAGATAGCACATAATCAAGGCGTCTTTTTTATCAGCTGGTGTTCCCAGCCTTTATTCCCGTCATATGTGTTTAATTTCACACATTTTTACCTTAATTTGTAGTTACTTTTCTGCGGGGGAGTGTTTTTAAGAAGTGAATATGAATGAATGTTTTTTTTATAGTTTGCAACTGGCAATTGAGTTGAGAAGTAGTGCAGTGCACTATATACAACCCCCACGTTTGACCACTAGCATTATTAATCTGTCTTGGGGTTGTATTGGAAGAAGGGATAGGATGTGTGGATTTTGAGTTCACATGATTACTTGAATAAAGTGCGAAAATTACACTTCATCAAAATTGTATAATGTAAATGGTGCTAGTTGGCGAAAGTTAGTTGGACTGTGAAGAAGAGCCACCATAAAAGCATCACAAGGATCATATAAATCACAATAAAGATAGGAGATAGTATCAAATTATCTATTGGCCGTGCAAAAAAGAGATGAACAACACCAAATCATGCTGCCTACTTTACTTAGGAGCAGACATTGACTCACAGAATTAAGGGTGCAGCAGTTGCTGGTGGTGGAATACTTTTTGTAGGAATTTGCATTAAGATAATATAATTCTCGTCATTCATAGTTATTCCGATTTGATTCCTATTTATATAATATTCAATGGTCAAAACAAGTTCGTAAATTATGCCCAATCCAATCTAAATGAGGTTTTTGCTTCAGTTTTTTTCCGGCATGTTCTCATAATTTTTCTGATTTTTTTGTGATACAACAGACAACCATGTAATTTCAAACTATATAACAATCCAAACAATGAGATCAGAAGATCGAGACTTGAATTTGAAATTTGAAACTGAGAAAATAATTTAAATTTTTCAACTGTTCTTCGACAGAGTGGGCAATACTTATTGCAGCTAAAATTACATAGGATGGAGTGACACGTCTTTCTTCCTGCAGCAAAATGTTTTGATTTGACTTGATGGCACGTCACATTTTCCTTCCGATGTGATTTGAATGACGCTGTCATAAATGCCGGATGAAGGCTGCACACTGCATTGATAATCTTGTCTCGCTCTGCTCAACTCCTGTTTGCATACAAATTTCATGCATATTTCGAGCTAGATTAAATTTTGCTAGTAGCCACATCAAATCAAACAAAACTAGCTTAACAAGTGATGACGACGTCTCAAGATTCAAGAGAGGCGAGGATGATGTGATGATCTTTACTATAGAAAACTTTAGAGACAAAACTAATGATCACGTTTTTGATGCTGCCATACCTGTTACATTACCACTTTTTTCATCCATACATAAATTTTCATAGATTCATCATGTAACGAAACGTAGCATAACCACGTTCTACTACTCTCCTCACAAAAATTCGCTTCGGGGTAATAGATTACCCACTCAGATTGGGGTAATGAAAGTAACCGATTTGATTTGATATCATGAGCATAACTTGCATAAACGACACTACAGACCACTCTCAAGAGCTCAGTAATAACATAACTTTGTTTCTTCAAAGAGCTTTTGATATTTCTTCATTTATTTACAAAATGTTTTTTTATGTTGGAGTCAGTTTATAAAAAAACAGGCCTGGTCGGTGCAGCTTTGCTATGAGTACCGTTAGAATGGTTTTACTATCATATATGCAATACATACACGCAGTTGATCATCATCGGTTACTACAAGTATTTTAACAAGTGGTTTCATTGTAAGCTTGTAAGATCCCTTCAGGGATGAATGATCGCATCGTACTCTTATAGTGCGTGCAAAAATGTACAATAATAATAATAAATTTTTTTGTGTGTGTAAATACGATACAATCCATTCCATAACCAACAAATATGCAATACCTTTTTCAGCTTTGTTTTACATAACACTTGTTTTTATCACTTTGTTTTGTATTTGTTGTACGGGCGGAATCAAGTGAACATTATTCACAATGTAGACAACTAGACAAGCGCAAAGTTCATATTTTTTCTTTCATTCATTCATTCATTTGGGGCAAACCAAAGCATTTTGGACTATGCAAATTTCAAAGATTCAAAATGAACAGGACAATCACCTTGTTTACCTTCATTTAGCAGCAATTATTTTCCCATTATGCGTGTACATGTTAGGCATATCGTTTAGCATGGGCAGTTCTAATGAGTTCTGTGCAAATTCCATAATAATATTAAAATATTAGTATTATGTCGCTGAGATCATTATCATCAGTTTTATTATTGCCAACAGCAGGTAATTAACTTGTAAGCTATCTTACTCGATCCTGTGTGAGCCTTTTAGACTTTATGACCGCGCGGTTGCACTGTGCAGCTCTAAATTCACAATTAAAGGCAAACTGAACATGAATGGTAATGGGGCGGAACGCAGCGCAAAAGGGAAGTGTAGTCCTAACAGAGCTGAAACGTATTATAGCTTATCTAAATTAGCTGACATTTGACATTCTATCCAAGTTATTGTATCTTTTCTAGCAACATCAAATTCAATTCTGTTAACTCGTTAGTTCTTGTAGAGATACTAAAATGAATAGCTTCGGCGAAAGGCGATTTTGCGGTTTCTAAAAAATGTGAATTGTTTGCTTTCGTTGTCTCGCAATTAAGATTTGAAAAAGTCGTCAATTGGCTGTTGTATTGATGAGTTTTTTTGTAATTAAAGAAAAGTTTATATGGTAGCCTGAAGTTTTTCTTGTTAACCACCTAGCTAGAAATTGTGGCCAAGTAAGACTTGAGTACGTATTTGTATCTAGCGTCCCTTTTTACTATCATATGTATTTTATAAAATTGACATGATTTTTACAAATAAAAATAAATTGTTGGTATCTTATTATAAAATTAGAACGTTTCGATAAGGCAGAAAACGAGGGGGTTGTACACCATAACACTCGGCTCTATTTAAAATGCGTTGGTTATAAAATGCCAGTAACATCCTTCATCCTTTTGATTTAGTTGTTACTGGTAGTGTACATGTATGTAAATCGTCAATAATTCTGATCGTGTGATATTCTCGGAAGCAAAGGTGGTAATTACCGTAGTATTATATATACTTCCTAATTTCAAATCGCAACCAGTAAAGGCACACTCATAATAACAACATATTATATCAAACATGCAGTTTTTGCTCTTGTAGGCAGGATGCGCAGCATTTAAATAACTATAAACCTACTTTGAAGAAAGAAAAGAATTTGGTTTTGCCAAGTCTGAAATGTTACATACGTAGACTATGTTACTTATTTTCCTGTAAATGTAGGTTTATAGTTTTTTAAATGCTGCGGCATTCGCCTGCCTCAAGGAAAACTGATGTTGATAATGAATATGTGTGTATCTATAGTGTGCTTTACTGGTTGGCGATTGATAATTAGGAAGTATATAATACTAACGGTAATTACCGACCTTGCTTGCCGAGAATATCAACACGATCAGAATTATGAGCGTATTTACATACATGTACACTTACCAGTAACAACTAGATCAAAAGGATGAAGGATGCTTACTGGCCATTTTATAACCAACACATTTTAAATAGAGCCCGAGTGTTGATGGTGTAGCAACTCCCCTCGTTTCTGCTATCGAACGTTCTAATTTTATAAAGAACTACCACAATTTAGTTTTTAATTTGTAAAATCATGTCAATTTTTATAAAATAACATATGATAGTAAAAAGGGAGCGCTAGATACAATACGTACTCAAGTCTTACTTGGCAGCAATTCTAGCTAGGTGGTTAAGCAAGAAAAATCTTCAGGTAACCGTATAAACTTTTTTCTTTAAATTATCAAAACTGCATCAATACAACGCAATTTGACGACTTTGTTTTCAAATCTTACATTGCGAGACAAGACAAGCAAACAAATTCACTATTTTAGAAACGCGCATAGAATCGCTTTGCGCGAAAGCTATTCATTTTAGTATCTCTACAAGAACTAACGAGTTAACAGAATTGAAATTGATGTTGTAGAAGATAGCCAATAACTTGGATAGAATGTCCAAATGTCAGCTATTTAGATAGAGCTATAATACGTTTCAGCTCTGGTTAGGACTATACTTTCCCTTTTTTGCGCTGCGTTCCGCCCATTAACCATTTCAGCTGTTTACAAAAAAAGAAAAATAGAGGTTTTTGCCTTTAATTGTGAATTTAGAGCTGGGCACAGTGCAACGGCGCGCGTCATAAAGTCTAAAAGGCTGCACACTAGAATCCGAGTAAGGATAGCTTACAAGTTAATTACCTGCTGTGTGGCAATAATAAAACTTGATGATAATGATGCCTCAGGACATAATACTAATATTAATATTTATTATGGAATTTGCAGCAGAACTCATTAGAACTGCCAATGTAAACGATATCCTACATGTAACGCATAATGGGAAAATAATTGCTGCTAAATGAAGGTAAACAAGGTGATTGTCCTGTTCATTTTGATATTTTGAAATTTGATAGTCGGCAAAATGGCTTTGTTTGGCCGCCAAAATGAATGAAATGAATGAAAAGAAAAAATTAGAAATTTGCTGTCTAGTTGTGTTCTACATTTGTTGAATAAATGTTCACTTGGATTCCGCCCGTACAACAAATACAAAACAAGTGATAAAAACAAGTGGTTATGTAAAACCAAAGGCTGAAAAAGGTATTGCATATTTGTTTGGTTTTAATGGAATGGATTGTATCGTATTTACACACACAAAAATTTATTATTATTATTGTACATTTTTGCACGCACTTATAAGAGTACGATGGCGATCATTCATCCGGCTGAAAGGATCTACAAAGCTTACAACGCAACCCACTTGTTAAAATACTTTGTAAGTAACGCGATGATGATCAGCTGCGTGTATGTATTGCATATATGATAGTAAAACCATTTCTAACGGTAGCTCATAGCAAAGGCTGCAAGCCGACCAGGGCTGTTTTTTTATAAAGCTGACTCCAACATAAAAAACATTTTGTAAATAAATGAGAAATATCAAAAGCTTTTTGAGACACAAAGTTATGTATACTGCAGCTTCTTGAGAGTGGTTCTGTAGTGTCGTTTATGCAAGTTATGCTCATTGATATCAAAGTCAAAATAAGGTTACTTTTTCATTACCCCAATGACTGAGTGGGTAATCTATTATGCCCGCGAATGCGAATTTTTGTGAGGAGAGTTAGAGAACGTGGTTATGCTACGTTCGTTAGTAAAGCATGATGAATCTATGAAAATTTATGTATGGATGAAAAAAGTGGGTAATGGTAACAGGTGATGGCCGGCATCAAAACGTGATCATTAGTTTTGTCGCAAGTTTGCTATAAGTAAAGATCATGCACACATATCCTCGGCCTCTCTTGAATCTTGAGACGGTCGTCATCACTTGTTAAGCTAGTTTTGTTTGATTTGATGTGGCTACTAGCAAAATTTAAACTAGCTCGAATATGCATGAAATTTGTTATGGCAAACAGGAGTTGAGCAGAGCGAGAGGCAAGATTATGCAATGCAGTTGTGCAGGCTTCATCCGGCATTTAATCGACAGCGTCATTCAAATCAGCATCGGAAGGAAAATGTGACGTGCCATCATAAGTCAATAAAACATTTTGCTGCAGGAAGAAGACGTGTCACTCCATCCTATGTTAATTTAAGCTGCAATAAATATTGGCGCCACTCTTGTGAAGAAGCAGTTGAAAATTTAAGATTATTTCTCAGTTCAAATTTCAAATTCAAGTCTCGATCTTTCTGATCTGATTGTTTAGATTGTTATATAGTGTTGAAATTACATGGTTGTTGTTTGTATGCAGCAAAAATCAGAAATTATGAGAACATGCCGAAAAAAAACGAAGCAAAAACGCTCATTTAGATTGGATTGGGCATAATTTACGAACTTGTTTTGAACCATTGAATATTATATAAATAGGAATCAAATCGGAAATAACTATGAAATGAGAGAATTTATTTTATCTTAATGGCAAATTCCTACAAAAAGTATGTCCACCACCGGCAACTGCTGGCGACCTTAATTCTGTGAGTCATATGTCTGTCCTAAGTAAAGTAGGCAGCATGATTTGGTGTTGTTCCATCTCTTTTTGCAGGCGGCAATAGATAAATTTGATACTATCTGCCTATCTTTATTGTGATTTTTATATGATGCCATTTTTTTTTTTTTTTTATTGTTTTTTTTTTTTTATTTTTTTTTTTTTTTTTTTTTTTTTTTTTTTTTTTTTATTTTTTTTTTTTTTTTTTTTTTTTTTTTTTTTTTTTTTTTTTTTTTTTTTTTTTTCTTTTTTTTTTTTTTTTTTTTTTTTTTTTTTTTTTTTTGGTTGATGCTTTTAATGGTGGCTCTTCTTCAACAGTCCAAACTAACTTTCGCGGCAACTAGCACCGATTTACATATACAATTTTGATGAAGTGTAATTTTCGGCACTTTATTCAAGTAATCATGTGAAGCTCTAAATCCACAATCGCTATCCGCTTCTTCCAATACAACCCAAGACAGATTAATAATGCTAGTGGTCCAAATGTGGGGTTGTATATAGTGGCACTGGACTACTTCTCAACTCAAGTGGGCCAGTTGCAAACTAAAAAAAAACATTCATTCATATTCACTTCTTTTCTTAAAAACACTCCCCCGCAGAAAAGTAACTACAAATTAAGGTAAAAATGTGTGAAATTAAACACATATGACGGGAATAAAGGCCTGGGAACACCAGCTGATAAAAAAGACGCCTTGATTATGTGCTATCTTGCAGGGCAATGAACTTGGAAGTATATTTTCTCGCATATCTCTGCTCTAATGACAATAATGATAGCCACTTGGAAAGGATTATAGTTTCCTTAATCTTTTCCTCTCTGGGCGGTTCTGCATGGCATGTTACGCATATAGAGTGGCTACCATTTGTCTTTTTCTCTAATACGCCGCCTACGTATATGCCATAATAATAATAAAAAGTTCGCTTACCATATTACAAGCGTTGACAACAGTCCCTACCATTCGCCACCAAACTGGAGGACTCTCAAGGAAAATGGGGGGGCTGAGGCAAAAGACGCATATAAATATGTGGTGAAGTGATAGTTGCTGAAATAAATAAATATGGCTACACGACACGATGAGAGTTATCACGAGCAGTTTTTATGTTATTTAACATGCATGTTCTTCTAAATCATGATGATAATAACTTATATTGTCTGTAAAAAGTGTAATAATGATGAGAGACAAACTGAGGGAATGAGCATACAAGCGAATATATTTCACTGGCTTATCACTGACTTTCAGCCTCATTTTAGCGTCGTCTTAACAAAGAAAACGTATGGAAATAAAAAATAAACGCTAGTATAACGATAATGATAATAGAATGTAGAAGGATAATAGAAAAAGACCAACGCCAACAAAAGACCGGCACTGGCCTAGCCTGGTGACAAGTAATACAAATTGTAATGCATTTTATTCTTGATACGCAAAATCATTCTTCACGCTACTCAGTCAACTGAGTGTGGCCACTTGTTGTCTACATACACATCCCCTCTCATTTGAAACCACAGATTCGACTTACATGCTTGTCCTGTCTTGTCATTGTCATTCACCAATTTTGTTTTTAAACTCAAGGTAAAGCCAGAAAAACTATCGCGTATGAAAAATAACACTATAGCGGTTTCAGTGGTCAAGTGTCAGTGGGATTGCAGTAATTTTGACAGTGCGCATATAATTCGACTCCCTCCAAGCTCGCTCTTTCCCTACTGGCTTGACCGTGTAGTCAATCAATCATCATAAATAATGTAATGTGGGAGTCTGTCGGAACGTTGTGGTTGGGTTTTTCACAATTTGTGCTGGTGTAAACATAATTCGTTTAGTGACTAATATAATTATATAAAATCGCGTTAAATTGGCAAATTCTGGAAATATGAAATACATGTTTAGCGTTGTGCGGAAAACAACTACACCATTCTAGCAACACCAATGCTTGTTCCTCTAGCAATCCATTTTATTCAGACTACTTCAATTGGGACACTGAATTCAAGAAAACGGAATCCCCTTGTGACTATTCGCAAGTGGGAAACTTTTTCATGTAGGTTTGATCACTTTTGAGGTAGAGATATTTACATAAGAATTTAGTATCGTATTCTTTTTAAAGCCTAAACCCGAGAGAAATGCCCGACCGAATTGTTGGTGACGCAAACGGCTCAACTTGTTTAAGGACGAATGATAGTGGGAGGTGCAAAGTTATTGTTTGCGTAATTTTTAGTCTATTCATACCAAAGAGTAAACACGCTGAGAGAAGAAGAGTGGTTTGGTTTCAGTTTCTCATTTATGGACATTCTCAGAAAACAAAGGGTCGTTAGAGGAATCCTATATCATCCTTTGTTATTGTGAGTCATGAAAGTTAAACCCACCGGATGAGTATAGTATCAATGAAGCTGGAAATCAAAGCAACAAAAGCAACCGAAATTAAGTTACACACAAAGAGCCCACCATAAAATCGGGGAAGGAGGCTCTCTCTAAAATTAGTACTTGTAGCATTTAATTGACCATTTGCTCGCTCTCTGTTTATAACGTCAACATCACAATGCGTGGATATTTCCAGTAGTGTTCTATAATGCTATAATACGCACGTCTTTACAAGTTCTCTCTCTGGACACTAAAAAGACAAATCTTTTACTTATACCAGCAGCGGCTTTTACTGTAGTTGGGTTTAGTAAATGAAGCTTTCTTCCTAGTTAGAATTTGTGGATGTGACTTTCTCTCCTTCTTGTATAGATCTTTCCTGGAACGCCTACTCGCCCAAGGACTCAAACAAATGTGGTAAGCAAAAACGAAGAAAAAACTCTGCCCCCTTTTATAAGTAATTCCCAAGTCAGTTTAGTCCTTGTCTTGTGTTTTTTTTTACTTTTTGAGTTCCTTCGTAACAAAAGTAAACACACTGACAAGATTTTTTTTATACTTGTTTTTCTGTTCGTTCGTAACTGTCCGCATTTGGTGCTCCCGTTTCCGTGTTTTTTTATGTATTGTAAACGTTGTGGCACGGATTCTATTTTTGTTCTCATATGCCCAAAGTCACAAAGTTAGTGGTACATATTTTTTTGTTTAAATTTTCCCTATTATTTATATGTCTGGGTTCTGATGATGCCCATGATTTCTTATCAGGAGGAGTAGGAGGGAGCTTGTGATTGTGTACAAACTTAAGAACATTCACAACGGCAATAATAATACTGTTACACAACAATGTTTGTTTGGTTCTTTTCTCAGTTCCTTTTTCATTTATTACGTTTTCCCCGTATTCGGTTTGCTTGCACCAGTTACTAAAAGTACACCATGCTTTTTCGTGTTTGTTTTTTCTTAGCAAGAAATTTAGTTATGTCATGATTTTCTGATTGTGTCTTTTACTTTACCGTATAAGAAGCGATACAGAATTTCCTATATTATGCCAACAAACCACCACCTACCAAGATATTTAGTACAATAAGCAATTCTTCCTAGTAGCTCTGGTTGTGATTGTTTTTGTGCTTTGCTTACAGCTTCTGAGTTGTCTTCAATGTTTCATTTGTGTGATTGTTTTTTCAAGGGTCTCTTGTCTCTCTCTCTCTCTTCTTGTCCATTTTTTGCGGAAAAGAGAATGAAATGAACGTTGTCACTCCCAATTTTTCCCCTCCAGCCAAGCCAAAACATAGATACGTTTTTTTTCAATCTCCGCTTGTCTGTGAGTGCACGCACGAAGTGAAATAAATGTGTAAGAAGAATACGGAGAGAGAGACAAGAAATATTCCCAGTTCCTTTTTTGGTTTTCTACCGTTTGTTTTCGTCACTCTCATTCTTTCTCCCTGAGTTTTTCTTTGTTGAATCAGCAGTTTGTCAGATAGGAAAAAATGACGATCATGCTGCTCCTATTTTTTTTGTAGAAATATTGTCAACATGTTATCTATTTCTGTTTGTGTTCTCTCACTATAAACATGAAGCTTAAGCTGAAGATTCAGACACTTGTTCCGGTTTGGTTGATGATGATGATGATGGTCTGCTGTGGCTTATGGTATCATTTTGTTGCTGAACGCTAAGCTGATTGTGATTGTGAGCATTGTTGTTACTCTCACACCAGAGAAGTAGTAGTAGTTGTGCATTATCATCATTATATTGTCCGCAAAATGCTATCCCTGGTTGTTGTTTTGCCCATAATATAAAGTTTCGTAATGTTTTTTAGGATTTCCCACACAAGGATGGGGCTTTTCTTATAATACATATTTTATTTTATATGAGCTATAAAACGCTTTCGTGAATGATGTACATGAAGCTTAACTTCCTTCTCTAAATAACTAAACGACTACATCCGTTAGCATCCTGTTCTCCATCATCAAATTGTAGTTCTTGCAAATGGTTTTGTATAAGAGATCCATTATTGCACTTGGTTAATGTATGCTACAGACATACTTATATCATGAGACATACCTTGATTCTCATGATCGTCATGAATGATCACAAAAGTTAGAAACCAGCCTTAACTGTCTTTTTACGTGTTGTGGTCGTGACCGCCGTAGCGGAAGACCTCGCTATATGTACGTTTTGTTCAATTTATGTTTTCAGCAGTCTGTGATAATGTCGTAATTTTGCTTGCCAATGTCAAGCTATATTTAAGAGATTGCGAGTATTTTAGTCCAGTTGCTTCTTGTAAAAGTTAATTAATTGTTGAAAGAGTATGAAACTTATCCTTGAAATTTTAAGTTATTTATGCTGCGCTGTAAGGTTCCAAACAAATTACGTGTATGTATAATA
This sequence comes from Orchesella cincta, assembly GCA_001718145.1. NCBI lineage: Eukaryota > Metazoa > Arthropoda > Collembola > Entomobryomorpha > Orchesellidae > Orchesella > Orchesella cincta. The sequence goes on from LJIJ01001245.1 coordinate 15,584, forward strand.
AATACTAATATGGTAGATTTGTTTATTTTTGAGCGCTATTTTAATATATTTATGCAGAATTTAATTTAAATAATATACTTGTGAACAAATGTACATATCTTTATTCAAAATATTAATTTCTTTGTCGCTCATTATTAGTCATGAGAATCCGGTTTTTGTTTAATCGAGCTGTTTAGGCCCTGTTGAGCTTTAAAATGAATAGTCGCAGTCACTTTCTTTTATAAATGAAGTACATGCGTTAATAATGTCGTTTATATATATGATTTCGTTGCGTTATTGTTGTCTCACGAAGATAAGTTAACATTTAGTTGAATTTTGAGTTGAGTTTATTTGTTGAGTAATTTGCGGTATATCTAAACTTGAGTTGAGTTGTTGAACCGCTTTGTTTTTGGTAGTACACTTGAAGAAACACATTCATTCAAGTCTGAGAACAAAAGCATATAGTATTGTACTTATTCTCAAATCTGTTTTTGTTACTGATTTTGTATAGTTCGGTGAGAATGGGATCTCACCAACCGAAATTCCTCGAATACGTCTGGACGGAGGGCCAAATAGTATAAAGTGCCTCATCAACAATGCCAAGTGGGGAATGAACCCTTTGATGGAGGAAGAAGAAGAATCAAATACAACCGCAATGGCATCATCCACAAATGGAAACGGTAATGACCGGGACAAAGCCAGCGGAGATTACTCAAGTTCTTCAGGGAGCTCCAGTAACCAGCGTCCCAGTAGCAGCCCAACCTCGCCACTCGGTAAGCCCATGTTTTTTTAAATGTTTTCTTTGATAGTTCACAAGATTAACTAGCCTGTTACACATAGCGGCATTTTAAATTTAAAAAATTTTCTCATGAATTTGACATATCAGAGCATCATAAAATAAAACATCCAATCCAACGGGTAATCTGGGAATTTTGTAGAGCTCATCAGTTTCTCATTAAATAACATGCCCATTCTGACATCGTATTGTGAAAACTCCTTGGGAGAACTAAGAATTTAAACCCAATGTATTATTCAGGGTTATTTGGCTCATTTATTTGTTCCTGACTGATACTTACGCATTGTTCTGCATTGCATCACCAACAGAAACACTTGTCTCTTAGTAATGTGGTACAAAAATAATTCAACAAAAAAAGAAAAAACACAAAACCAAACTTTAAAAAAAAAAAAATCAATAACGAAAAAACCAAAAAAAAAAAACACGGACGGGATTGAGTTTGTGTTAGATATACGCAACTTCAAACTTGTACATCACCAGATTGATTCAGGCTCAACGCAAAAGCACATTCCAGCCTTAACGTTAATCGTTTCAACACTAATGTAAGGAAATATTCCTTCGCATCTTCTTATTTCTTTCTTCGAGGAGAGAGAAAGTGCTCGTGCGTGGCAGTTTGCAACACACACATTCGTTCTTTAATGACACTAAGTAGGGAATATTCATTTCATCTTTTCTTCGTCATCCCGGAACTTGGAGACGAGATGGAAAATTCCTTGTACAAACAGAGCAGGGAATTACTAGGCTCAAAGGAGCCATTTATATTTGCTCATGGCTTTTCGTGGTTCTCCCTTCCTTTTTTACCCGTTTTTTACAGCCTGCTCGCGGTGGTAATATAGTTTGTTGGTGGCAAATGGCAATTTTTTTCCTGAGACATGGTTACTTGAGTGTAAACCTTTGAAATGAACTAAAAGTTGGATGATGGTGGTGTGGTGGCGGTGGAAGCAGCACGAAGCAATACATCTCATAAGCAAGAAAATGTTCGAAGCTTCTATACGAATGAAAAAAAACGAAGAGGAAGTAAAGTGGTGTAGCGGAGTGAGGGAGAAGTAAACTGGTGGGTATAAAAAACACAACTGTTGTAAAAGTTTTTGATAAGATAATAAGCTGATAGCAAACACAGTTTATATAAAAAAAGCTACATACTGGGTGCTCTGTTTTTGAGGATATGTTGTTGAGAAAAGCGAGAAGCCACGAAAATACTTAAGTGTCAAGGGAAATGCGAAAAACTGCCTCTGTTTTGGCAGGGGCAAATATAGCCAATGCTGAAAATAAGTTCAAAAATGACTATTGCAATTCAGTGTCACACACATTCACGATAGGTTTTTAGAGCCGGCAGCAACTTTCCAGAAATGAAATGGGACAGCAACGGCAATTGTAGCTGAAGCTGTAAGTAGCAGAGCCATTATTTGTCAAGATGCAGTAGCAAACTATCGCTTTTCCAGGGAGAATTGGGTTGAGCCGGTTGCCAGTTTTTTCTTATTTTTGCTATGCGGCTTTTGATTTGTGTTCCTTGATGTTTATGATGTGCTGTTTGCGAATCTACTCAAACCCAAGGAACAGAGTCTAATGTATCTGACATCCTTGACTGGTATAAGGACAGTCATAAAACGGCTTTGGGTATTGTATTGTTTTGCTAAGCATGTATTATGAAGGAGGAAGAAAATCTCTTGGAGAGATATAAATTGACGGAAAGGTCCCATGAATGTGTGTGCAAAGCAAAACAAACGCAACATTGACTTTGTTTGGGTACATGCTCGTACATAACAAGATTACATCTAATCTAATATGATTGTAGACACCCGATGGAATACAAGATTGCCATTATAGCAATAGCCTGTCATAATTCTCTAGATTCAAGTGAAAAGATAACGTTGTTAAATTATTTTGCAGATGCTTCTTGTTCCTTGTCTATTATTACTTGGAATAAACTGCGGTACGGTACAACTTGTGATGATATAACAAACTTTGAAACATCGTCATTATTGTTGTTGTAACAGTATAGTTTTGTCTTTGACCTACAAAAAGACATGTTCCTGTAAACTCAAAAAATTTTGCATACTGGTTTAATACAGGTTAAATTCTGACGATTATGAAAAGGACTGGTTGCATTTCATGGGATTGCACACTGATTCTGATGAGAGACAAAGGAAAATTGCTTGTATTATGTGCGCACAGGTGTGCTTACCTGTATGCGCTGCGGTATAGTAAATGCCACATTGAAATTGGGCATCTGTTCTGTGGATGCAGGCATTCAAAGTGCATTCACACACAAGAGTTTCTATATGAATGCAAGGCACTCTACAATATGTGAATGTAACTTTAATGGAGCAGACGCTAACCGTAAGTAGAATCTGAAAAGCTTTTTAGCTAAATGTAATTGAAGGTATGGAGTTCAAGCAGTTGCTGCTAGATGTTTCTTGGCGCAAGCGCATAGTCTTCAAGCGTCTATGTTGTTCATATGAACATAGCAGCTCGAGTTAGATGACTTATTTGTCATTTTTCTGAATCGTTGCAAATAGGAGCTTCAACATAGTTTGTATAGAGTTTAATTTTAGCAATTTCAGGTTTTTTTAAAAAAATCTGTCGTGAATTTGTTGCGCTTTGAAGGCACAATTAGGAAAATAAATTGCAATATTTAGTGAAACTTCAGTAGATTAAACGTACCCCCTTAGTTATTTACATGACAAGGATTGAAATATACAATTTATTTAATGATTTCCAATTGACATCTGGAGCAGATGCTGTTTTTAATGGTTTTAAATTTCTGACTATCAAAGTGGAATCAGGTTTTGATTTTACGTCATGAAAAGGATCCAATTCTGGTTAAAGAGCACGTTTTCCAGACGCCTACGTTGATGGATAACTCATATATAATGTATCGAAATCTAATATCACCCATGGTTGTTTTACAATCGAAAATGTGAGAGCTCTCGCTCGAGCAACATTACAGAAAAGGAATTATAAGAATCTCAGTTTTCCAGACCAGTAGACCAACACTCATTCTTCCTTCGATGTTCTCCAGTAACATCTGCTCCAGTCAGCTATTTCTCTCTGATCCTTTTCACAAGATTCTTCTCGACACTGTCAGGCGAGTGCAGGCACGTGTAGGCGTCTTGATCCCGTCCAACTGCTATTCAAAATAAAATTAATAATGTGAGAGGATCTTCTGTCATTTGCTACCAGATTTAACACGGCTTAGAAACCCACATCCTTCAATTGAAGCACGCACCCTCTCTTCCTTTCACTCACTTGTACATAAGTATATTGCAAGGATGAATAAATGGGATGATAGACAACTTCTCGAACAATAAAAAGTAACAAAGGTAATACGAAACCACACAAATGAAAATGAGTATGGAATGTAGAGCACGATCTTGATAGAGTCATCATGCAAGAAGAAAAAGGTTTCTTTGTTTGTCAATATACATACATTATAGTCCCGTCGTAAGTCAAACAAAACTACAATGTCTCGCAACTTCTTTGCCATTGTTCACTCAAATTTTTTTGTATGTAAAGTTAGTTCTAAATGAGCAATGCTCATTTTAATATTTACATGCCTATATATATAGCTCACTCTCATCCGTCATGTCATCCATCTCATCTTCATTTCTTCATCCTCCCCAAACAATGTCGCAATATATGTAAATTAGTATATATGCAACACTTACGTTTGAATTAAAAAGAAAGCTGCGCAAAGGATGAGTAACCAGCGGAAATTGATATTTTTTCGTTTGATTTTATTTGCATGAGATTTCAAAATTTGTAACGGTTGATGAATCATGAATACAACATGAGAGCATTGGGTTAATACACTTTTTTATACATCCGAGTCTATTTTTAGCTTGAATTATGGAGTAGATTCATCATCATTGGCTCTCCTGTGTAATAAAAGCAACTTTATTGACGTTTTCCTTTAAAACACGTGTTAAAACAAGCTTTTGTTAGCAAAATTGCAAAAACTCACATTGATTTTGCTTTGATTTAAACAGCCGAAATTGTTAAAAGACAACGGTAGTTTGAGCTCCCTCTGCATTGTGCATTATGGGAAAGAGTTTTGAAAATTTTAGTCATAAAACCGACTTCAGCATACAATTTTCGAATTATCTTTAGTACAATTTAAGAGCAGCTACCTTATAGCTAGTAGTTAAAAAAAATTATTGTTTGCGTCCTAAAGAAAAACTAAACAGTAGTGATTTACTGCAGCTACTGTAATAAAACTGCAACACCTTAAAAGATTGTACAGTTATATACATTCTTCTAAAGACGGGGCAGAACAGAAGCTTAAAAGTTTTAGATGCAGTTGGTAATATAAAGCCGCATATTATTATGCACTTTTCAAGACAGACTCCCACAATCAGGATGCAGAATCGATGAATGATACTCTTTTTTATCTTGTTTTTTTTACTCCGCCAAAACGAAATAAAACACCCTTTTAATAGGCCCTTAACAGTTTCTGATAATTCAACCAATTTTCCAAGTGTCTATTATAAGAACTCACGTAAACAATTTTTTTTGGATACCTACTAAAATAGCGTACATAGCTTTATATTGCATTCCACCACATCTCATTGATCATATATGCAGATATCATCATGTATTGTTGACTGGCTATTTGAAAAATAACAAAAATAAATGAAACAAAAGTATTGCATGTTGAAAGACAGGAACCACCGTTATGATAAAAACACACATTTTCCTAAGTATACTTCTTTTTGTAGTAAAACTTGTCTCTTGTTAATATATTATTCTTTGAGTTGAAAAAGTCAGTGTATTTATCCTCAACAAAACATAATAAATGCTGGGAGCATTCATGTGCATAACTATTTAACAACTTTGCTGTGGTTTGTTTTTGTATTTGGTTAGATTGGTTTGAGAATTCATTATGTTTTTCTACAGTGAGGCTTGCTATATGTATACTCGTTTTTGGTCTGAAAAAATAAAACCATGTTAAACATCATTTCATGAGAGTCCATTAAATTTTCTGTGATGTGGTGTGATATAAAAGGCACGGTTGATGAAGTCGTAATAGAATTCATGTCATTTCATTTCAGTAGCCTTATAATTAATGAATGCAAATAATGCAATGTTAAATTGAAAGAAAACCCAACAAACCAGCCTTCATTCCCTACTGAAGCACATGTTTACAACTATTCTCGAGCAATTTATACCTACCACGAACAAATTGTATTTTGTTATTGTTATCAACTATGTATAAAAAAGGTTTAATTTATTTTAGTCAGGACAATAAAATCACTTCATGGTTCATGAGAAAAGAACCAGAAGCACAGGGATTCCTTTCAAAAGGGACCAGAGTAAATGGAGAGAGCACCAGCTACGAGCACCAGCACCACCACCAGATTGTAGCCTTACACCATGACGTTTTTATCATGTTAACTTACGCATATTATTTATATATTCGCCTATATCTCAAGTCCATAATCTCTATATATATATTATGGCTGGGCTTATGTAACAAAATCAGGGCGGCTGGTTGATGATGATGACTAGTGCAAACGAAGCATGTTCCTCACAAATCATCATGGATTTTGTCTTTACGCACTTTTCTCAATCTTTCTTTCTGTGATGTGCGTGTGAGGTCGTGACAGAAAGAGCAGCCGTGCTAGAGCATAAGATTAACCTTTGAAAGATTGCTCTTGATAACTTTTGTAAGCAGAGAAAAACCACGCGTATAATATAATATATAGCCATGAGTCGTTGAGAGATAGGATGACAGAGAGAGAGAGTAAGTAAAATCCTGACAAAACACTCTAGTGACGGGCGATGGAAACGGCATGTGCACGTACTCCTCCACTCCATAAAAAGCTATATACAGATAAAATATTGGGCTGGTTTGGAGTTGGGAGAAAATCAATTCAAGTGATCTACTTGGCCCTCCTTGGAACCCCATTTAATTTACTTACAATGTTTGAGAACACTTCTCATTTTATTTTCAAGCTTATTGCTTGTTTTGCGAAGAGATCATCAGACCAATAATTTCCCTGTCTGCTGAGGAAAAGCGCAACTCAATTTACTGAAACGCGGAAAGCCTATATAATCTCTGAGCATGGCTATCACATCAGCAGCATTGTTACTCACCATTAATATAACTATCACAGTTGATGATGGATCCTGCTTTTAGAGCGGATAGCAATTTAACATGTTTGTTTCAGGGAGGAAGGAACTAATTTCGGAACTCTACACTATCATCAGGCTGAGCATTAACCATGCTCTACACAATTTTGATTAGGCAGCTCACATATTTAGAAAGACGTGCGTACATGAATGTGTACAACTTTTTTTTCAAGAGATATGTGATTAAGCTACTGCGTTTCGATATCATTTTTTCATGTATCAGGATAAAGAAGCACTTATTTTTTAATGCAATGTTTTAGCAAGTAGAAAGAGCAGGAGGTGCTATATGTGACTCACTCGCTGCCTGGTCTGCATATTCTGGCTGAAACTATATCCTGCTATTACTAATAACAAGTTAAAAGGGGTTACCAGAGTTTTAACCCGAATTATCTTTAATCTAAAGCATATAGAGTAAAAATGAAAAAAGTTATCAGAGCCTGACTTCATTTTCCACCAAGTTGAGCTCACAAAAGACTTGATTTGCGCTAAGACTAAAAAATACTCAAAAAAGCGTGTGGTGTGGTGATATGCAACCTTTCTTGCTCTTGCATATAATATGATTGCGGCTGAGCTTATATGCTACGCACACAAAAAGTTAGTATGGCAGCTGGTCTGGCCCTTTTTGTGTTAATCCCGACTTCATCATCTGAGATTTGTGTGTGTTATGAACACTATATTTAACTTTTGCTGCTGAACTCTGCAATAATATATGAGAATGACTATTCATCAAAAAGTTTTGCCAGCATTTATGTAGAAAACAACAGGAAGAGATTTTCCATAATTGACATCGTTTCAAGAGTAAACACAAAGAACAGATTTGAGTTTTGTTTCTTGTCACTTTTTTGTTTGATATCATCACAATGTACAAATGCTGTATTGTATTCGTGTGTTTGACGTTTCTTCTTATATAATTTTCTAAATTTTGTGCTAAACTACTATAAATAACGCTCAAACACTGGCTTTGGCTTTGAAGGATGCTGATGATATTATAAAATGAGTAAGGCTGACTTGTGCAGATAGCTTTTTCTTTTTATGCTTTGAAATGTAAACATATTGTGTGCTAAACATGCATATCGCAAAAGGTCAAAAGCAGCTTACGAAATTTCTTTCAAAGCTTTGTCACCACGTGTCCTCAACACTCGATCAAACTATGACGGGCTGTAATGAACTGATAAAAGTTTTAACTCTATTTGCTCAAAGTTGAAAGTGCAAAAGAAGAACTGTCGCTGTCAGGCAGATGAGGAAAGTCATTTGAGCCTGGAAAAGCTGCTGCTTTGTTGACAGACAAATTTTGAAATGAGCAGTAGCAGCAGCAGCACAATGCCAAAAAGTGGAGCTCATTTGCCGCAATATTTTTGCACTTGACAGACAAAAGGTTCTCAAAAACAGTTGGTCTAATCGTTATCCTAATTGTCATCAAAAAATGAGTGGGAGTTCCAACAAGAGTAAAAGCGGTAGGTTGACTTTTCCAAACCTAAACCACTCATATATATATAGGGAGCTATAAGTCAATATAAACTGCTCCACTTTTACTTTTGTCCTTCGCTATTGAAGAACAAGGCATAAATGTCATTTTTAATGGTTTGTTTGAACATAACGATAATGATGTGTACTCCACTCTACTTGATATTTGCACAGCAGGATCGTAACGGTGGCTCAATGGCTCGTTCATTTCATTCATACCTAGTTCATTACGGGCGGATAAAAAGGAGTAAAGGGCTTGTTTTCATGATAACCAGACATAAACACTTTTTTATGCAAGTAGGCATGTAAAGCGGTGTGCTCCTATTCACCGAACCGTCTGGAATAAGAGAGGCAGCAGAAGAGCTCCGGCTTGGTTCTGTGGTGTGGTAGAACAGGATATTAGATTGTCACATTAGTCAAGTCAAAGAGCATATGTAATTCTTTGGGTGTGCTCCTTCGTCACTAACACCACATTACTCCTTGTTCTCCCTATATAAAACATAGTGTTTTATTGTGCTCACATTTACGTTTGGGATTGTACAACAATCTTTTGAATAGATACGGTTGTTTGTTAAATTAACTCGAAATGAATTTATTCATGTGCAGTATTGCCACATCCGTGTATGGCTTGTCCTCTTCTTCTACTAAACCCTTAGAAACTGTTTGTGTACTTAAGATCCCAGCCATTACATTGCTCCCATTCCGTTGTCTGGTTGTGGGTTAAGCCGTGCATCGTCCATGAGAAGAATGTTCATGTGTGTAGAGACATTACGTAAAAAACTGTATTAGGACATGCATGCCATCCCCATTACAGTTTGTTGGTATTATAACGAAAACAATAACAGAATTTGTTACAGCTCTAACAAGAGCAAGTAAGTAAGTGTGTGTTCTTTTTTCTAAAACAGACATGAAAATGGGGTTTAATAGTGTTGTCTCAGAACTAGGTTGGATACAGGCGGCTTTAGGATTCCAAAATCCAAATCCAACGTGGTTGTTGGTTGTATTTGTCAAGTGCTTCCTTTTACAAGGGAAACATGCAAGCGTGAATATAAAAACGTGCTTGAAACAAGAAAATTTGTCAAGAGAAAAAAATCTGTGTATGAAATTGAATTCATGTGTGTACTCTTCACCCCTATAACTTAAGGAAAGGATCATATAACATTTTTAACAAGCATCATGCAAGACAGCGACAAATATGTTGGGTCGGTTGATGCTGGCTTCCTATTACGAGACCAATTTAGCTTTATTTAGAATCTAACTGTTCCAAACTTAAGTTGCTACACAGTTATCAAACACTCGGGAAAAGTAAATAGCCACAGCACGGTGGTAGCAGATGAATCGTGTAGTACCATTTAAAGTCAAAATTTCCTTATTTAACTCGACTCATTTTCTGCTTGAAAATTGAAATGTAACAACAACTGTATTAGGCAGGAGCAAGAAACACGCAACGAAATTTTCCCATCAATTTTAGAAAATTGAGGAAGAAATCTCTCCCATCATATAATATGCATTGCATTCCGTAGCTAAAAGGTGATCCAGTTTTGTGGCAAATTGAAAATCCTTTTGAGCTTTTAAAAAATTGTAAAGTTGTTGTTAATTGACATTTTAGCAACTCATTGCTCCTCTACAAGAAAACTTTCAACCTTCAATTCAATCCCAGAACATTTTTACAGGTTTTACAATAAAACTCATCATCATCATCAGTCATCAGAAGAAATTGTGAGTTGCAAGGAAATTCCATTATATTCTGATTACGTTCTCGCTACACATAAAAATAGTATTGTGATCAAAGCAAGCCAAAGCTCAGATCATCATCATCATCATATGTAAAGTGTTGTGCTCTGAATACTCCAATTACAATTTCTCATTAATAATACACATCCCTTGCTCACGGTACCACCTTGAACAATAACAACGCAAAAAAAGCTGAGGGTATCAAGCAACTGGTGCTGCAAGTGCAAGTATTATTCATGAGGAGAATTTTTGGTGTTGCCGTTGGTCTTGTTCTTGGTTGCAATTCACAGTTTCCCTTGACAAAGAAAAAGATAACATGAATTAGGTATTAAATTGGTTGTAGACAGGATTCTTTTAGCCTATCATCCATTTTCACTAACTATTATCAGAGTATCAAAATAGTTGTCTTGTTCATCACACCACATCAGTGGTATCATCACCAGCTGCAAAGTGAAGAGACCAGACCACACCGCATGCTTCTTCTTCCATATATATTAAGATTACATGAATTTTTTTCGCTACTCTATTGTTCGAATCTAACAACATGGCACGTAGGTACATGACTAACAAGCATTATACCTTTGACCAAGTGGTAATAATAATCAGTACAAAAATATAGAAAAAGATCCCATGGCCGGTTGGCTAATATCAATGGGTATGCGAAAAGTGTGAGAATTTTACAAAAGTAAATTCTTTCTTTTTGCCCACACATTTACGTTTGTAGTATTGTTTGAGTATTAAATGGCTTGGATGTATATCGGGTACATGTGATGTGATGATTCACTTAAATGATTTGCCTTGCATATAGACTAGACCACTATAGTAGAGCTTGAGATGACGATGATGATGAATCCATTTTTTTGTGCGAACATTATCAGACAATTTTGCAATATGAGAAGATGAAGAAAGTGTGCCGTGTCGTGTGCATGTATACGCTCTGTTCAATTGTGCTGTTGTGAAGAAAATTCAATTTGATTCCCTTTTTTCCCTGCTACCATTTATTTCATCGCATGTATAACATCATATAATGGATAATACCACAGTGAGCGCACAGCTGTACAACTCTGGTTTGAATTGGAACTAGGATAGTTAAAATTCATCCGACATTTACAATAACTGTCCCCTTCTTTGTTACGGGTGTCATTCTTGTTTTCCTTGCAAAAAAAGCTGGGGATTGTTTGCATCAAACTGCTTCAGACAAATAATATAACACCAACAATAATAGTTTGATGGCAAACATACCATTTTGGAAAAGTGGATACTACAAACAAGGTAGCAGCAACATGGCAATTTAGAAGCGTTGAATGTGAGCTGCGAGCATTATACTTTTTTCGACATAACGCTCCTCGCGCTCTCGGTGGCCTTGTTTCAGGAGAAATCGGTGGGATTCTATCTTGAGCCTCAACTCTGAAAAACACGCTTGTTAACTGCCTTCTCCTAACCATTATAGGAGCAGCGCAACGTTATTGAGGCTTTTATTGTCGAATCGAAAGTGCCCAGGAAAATTGTGAATATTGTGAGACTTTTCTTTTCAAGAGGATCATAGTAATCTGTATCATAATGATCAGTATTGCCATTCAATAGCTCCAGTGCAGAGTGTAAAATTTGCTAAACATTTTTATGTTTATTTATTGAGCCGATGTTTTTGACTTCCGTACTTAAGAAAGAAGCAACTGACAGTCATAACTCTTTCTGTGAGACTAGTAGTAGTAGCTCTTATCGGATATCGTTATTATGCTGGGATGTGAAGTGATGTACATTATTGCCTTGTACGCACGTACCGTACCAAACAAACCTTCAAGAATCACCTTTACGTTCCACCACCACTCCAACTAATGTACATTATTCGAGGAGTACGCACTTATATTTATTTTTCCCCTTGAGTTTTTCCTATTATCCTTCGCCTTGTCTTTCAATTCTCTCAAAGTCTCGACTCTAGAAAACGAAATGAACGTATTCCTGGGCTGAGTGACGTCGAGAGAAAAAGGAAACTGAATTTTTCAACGTTTTTTTCCTGAATGAAGAAAGGTAACATCACATCGCATCACAAATATCCTTGAAATTGCTCCACACACGAAGAAGGTTACACAAAACCGTGCTCCTTATGCTACTAACAACATAACAGTTACTTCCTCCTTCTTCGGGATGACTTTCATGTTGGTTTCATGATATGTGTTTGCAGCAATGGCGTCCAGGAAATTCTTTATAACCTTTCTTTGCTGCTCCACCAACTAAAAAAACTCCAGTCTTGTTGTCATGTTTTATATTCGTCTCCAGTAAGTTGTTTCCAGCTCTTCATGTCAAGTTGCTGGGAAGGGCTGAGGAAATTTACAAGTATTTTATTGCCATTGCTGATAAATTCATTTGAAAACCGAAATATATAAGAGGAGAAAAACTTTGAGTGGGAAAAGGGTTCCAGTGAAAATACAACGGGGGAGGAAGATGGGAATATAGGAATTTTGGACATGCCATAATATAATGTCATCTTGAATGTGCCTAAAATACTTTGTCAGTGGATAGGTCTAATATGTTGGTACTGCGGAGTAGTAGTCGTGTGTAATGTAATGTATGAAATGAGAGTTGGAGCAATAAAAATGTTCAAGTGGCAACTGGCTCGTTTCTGATAAATATCCCAGAAAGTTGAGGCGGAATATAAGAGAGGTATAATAATATTGCGGTGTGTTTGTAAAGACGATTACATGATCCTCTCTCCTTGAAGTATTATCCGGATATGGATATATACAGCCGGGGAAAATGATACGACATGGAAACTGTCAGTTAAAGTAATACCGCTGGACTTTTAAGGCCCCAACGCGGAATAATTTCTCGCTTTCTTTTGAGTGAATTTCAACCTTGGTTGTGTCATATGTTTTGGTAGAAAAGAAGCTTTTCTTTGACCAGAGCACTGAGTACTCTATAGTTTGTTTGTTGTTATTGAATAAAAAAAAGTTAAAAACAATTTCTCAGTTGGAGAACCAAACCAAGCCAAACCACTTTGTAAAGGTTGAATGGAAAACCCGGAGAAGCAATGAAGCATGCACAAGCCGAAACGTGCGACTTCCCTACACGTATATACTTATGATTCCACTTGGGAACTTTTAATTTACTGCCAACCCGTTTATTGCTCCACTAAAAGTGATGAAAGAGTCATAATTTTCCCTGGAGAAAAACGTACATAAAGCTGGATGACCTCGATAGTATCTTTATAGTGCTGGAGTGGAGAAACGAGAATCATCGTCGTCATCAAGTGCTTCATACAGTACATGCAATGCAATACAGAAAATTAGCCCCGAAATATATGGGACCAGGGAAGTGGAAACAATGCCTTTTTATGAGTCCCGTAAATTTCACGTAATCAAGCCAAAGCCAGTCACCCAAACTAAACGGAGCCATCCAACGATTACCATCGTATAATAAAAGAATAGAGGAAATTTTGCTAATTTTATGACTGTGAAATGAAGTGGTAACAGGACATACTCTGCGTTGGGATTTGAATACACATGGCTGAGCGAATGTAAACTGAAGATTGCAATTTTTATACATTGCATTGATTCCGTTTCCTGTCAGACAACTAGAGATTAATTGTTCTCGAAAGGAAAAGTGAAAACTATTGTTTTTGTTGCCAAAAACATCTAAAACACATTACTACTACTACATACTCTGTGTGAAAATGGATAGTAGAGCGAGTAAGCATTATTAAGTCGAAGGCCCTACTTTTTTAAAGCCCACGTTTAAAAATTTTTCAAAACCAACATTTGCTTTGGTATAAATTTTTGAAGGAAGAGGAAATGGTTTAAAAAGTTCTTTTGATTTGATTCCTCACGTTCGTTCTTTCATGCGTGTGTGCGTAACGTAACCAGAAGCTGAAAGTAATTTGGAAGACTTTTTTTATATGAAAGCTTGCGTAAAAACACCAAATATTATATACTAAATTAGAAGATGGTTTAGTAAAATGAAGGTGTTTAAGCGTTGAATTAGGATATGTGTTCCTTTAGAATGCTGATTATCTCATAAGTAATTCTAGCTAGTTCAGTGGTGCCGCAGAGTTTTGAGTGTTTTTCTTCAATAAAAATGAAAAGTGATTTAGAGAAGAGCGTAAGTATAAAATATTATGGTGAAGAGTGAGTCAGAGAGAAACAACATGAGCGCAAGTCAACTTCATTTAATCACGATCTACAAATTGCATTGCAGCAATCCAACACAGCGCTCAGCATCACCACTTCGCTTACAAAATATTTTTATTAAATCTGCGCTTACATTGCACATTAGCATTCATTTTCTCGCTTCGCATCGGCGAACTGAAGTGCACAATGAAAATGACAAGAGTTATTAAGCTACTTTAACTTCACTGACTGACATTTATTATGTTGATTACTTGATTACGAAAAGAGAGATGGTGATTATTAGCCATTTTGCAGATATTACATGAGCAATTGCATTTTTGTGTGTTATTATTTTAGTTTTTTTATTATCTTCCAAGTAAACTCAGATTTTATGTGAGAGTTCTTAACGAAAAAAATATACATATATTTAGAGTATGCCCCTTACATGTTTTCTTGCATATACTTATATATATTCCAAGTTTACTAGGAGGACTACTGCAGCTGTAACTGTTGCAAATTACTGTAATAGGCTTCATAAATACCGTTGAAATTGGCAATGTGTGAAACCAACAGGCATAAATAGGCAAGAACGTTGCATTGAATTACAGCAGCGGCACTTCTTACTCAGCATAAACTTAGTTGGTTGGCTTAATATGACAAGTAGAAGTTGTAATTGTTGGGGAAGAGATAGCAATCTGATTAATAGCCCAAGCAAACAAAAGTAATGCCATTTATATAGGCATATATTATGTGTGTTTTTATATACTATTACGGGATACATACACCCACACACACAATTTGATGCGTAAGCGTAAAATGGAGAAAAAATAGCAAAGACAATGGAGGCTCTCTTTGGTCACAGCCACATGAATCAAAGAACTGTCGAAAAAATGCTGTCGTTAATTACGCTGAAATCGCATCTAACCGATTCGCTCGAGAGATAAAAATAAATGGCACACTTTATCTTCCATCATCATCATTCATGTTAAAGACTCCTGCAGAGTTATATTCAGATCGCTTTCTAATAATGAGAATAATTAAGTTCATTGTTTGCAGAAGACACTTAAATATGTTGCTTTGTACTTTTGATTTGACAATGAGTTGAGTTGAAAGATGCGCTGAATTGACCTTTGTATTTATAGAATCCTTCCTTTGGGCAAAAGGCCTTCTAATCAAATAAAACATTTCTCATGTACCAACTTGAATGGGCATAACCAAGATAATATAATATAGATATTGGTTTGGTGGAAAGAAGGTTTAAGTCAAGTCCAAGGTATACACATAATTTATATTTCTTTCTTATCGTGTATGAACTGGAAAAAACGTTTGACATCCTCTTTCCTCTTTTGTGCTTCACCTTAAGGCAAAATGGATAATGTCAAGGAATTACATTATCTTTACCCAAGCTGCTCAGACTCAGATTACTTAAGGCTAATCCCATATGTGCCTGTAGTCTAGTGTCCATTAGAACAGGATGAAACAAACCATATTGTACCTTTAAGGTATGGGTAAATCCTTACAAATATAACCGTCTAGGTATTTTGGGTAGGTAAAGAAAGGTACCATGAAGTATGAGTCATCACAGCTAGCAGAGCACCTTCTATACCTACTTAAAGTACGTAACCAGAGGGTGACTGAATGAATCCGAGTCATAAAAATACAACATATTTGGGACCTGAAGTCATGCCGCAACCTTCTTACGTCCGTAGAGGAGGAAGAGAGTAATGAATGCGCTCATTCAGATTCAGGAGAAATCATGAAAAAAGGTCTAGCTTCTTCATGCTTTTTTTAGTTCAAGCTGGACAGTTATTAGTTGAAGAACAGACTGCTTCTTTCATCTGGCCTAAACCTTTTGACATCTAAATGAATGCATGCATTCACTCATGAATATTTACCAACAATCTGTATGCAAAGCTGGAGAGTGTTGGACAACACTGCACAACAGTTTTTAGGCACATGGTTGTGGATAGACAGAGTGGTCTCTGTTCTTTTTGCCCTCCTGTTAATCATATGTACCTAAATATAAGTATTCTAAAAGCATATTATTATGTATACCTATATACTTCCTAAAGCTGCTTAGATTTAAGATAAGACTTAACGAGAGCGAACAACAACGTTCCACTCCACCAGCATAGGTAACACTTCTATTTTGAAGGAGTCTCACTAAAAGAGTAGCTCACATGGAGTCATGCGGTCAATTCTTTGGCTGCTGTCTCCTATTGCTTAAGTCAAGCTGTTTGTGTGAGTCACACACTTTTGCGTTCAATAACTCAATGGAAGCAATAATTCATAGCACCTCTTGTATAATCCAAACCAATGTGCGTTGTACCTACGCTATATGCGTATAATATACAAAAACTTGTCTTCTTGAGAGTAGTATCAAATCAAAAGATCAAAAAAAGCTGCACATGTGTTCATGTACCTAGAAATCATAACAATGTTGAATGTGGTTGTTAATACACACACTGAGCTCCCTATCTTTTAGCTCTACCTGAGAGCGGCCTATTAGCTCTCTTTTGCTCTTATCTACAGACAAATACATGAGCACCAACCCGTGAATTTACCATACCAAAAAAGATTGTAACTCAAAACCAAAGGTTTCAGCAGCTTGGAAAGACACGATAAAGACGAATGTGGAGCATTTGTAACTAGCGAAGGGAACTGAACAAAAATGAGTTGTTCTTGTAGAGAATATAGTTGGGATACAATAATACAGAGTGTGTGAATACGTTATAGTATACAAATACAAACATGCATGCCTACTTATAAACCAAGGTGTGTTTCATTATTCACTTAAGTACACACAATGCAATCCATATTGCATTACAAATGCACATTTTTACAAGTTTTGTGTTTTGTTGAGCAAAGTCTAAAAATGAGATGAAAATTTTTCTCTCGCATCGTACTCGGGTCTTTACTTGCTTTAGTTGGTAAGTTGGCAAAGAGAGCAGAAGAAGCACATGTTTTTCCCAGTGTGCATCGGCTTGCTCGCTTGCTGATGATGAGAACTCAATAGTTTGTGAATGTGCATGAATAACACATAACTAAAATTGTGTTTACATTGATTTTACGTATTGACGTGGTGAAGAGAGAGAGAGAGCTTAACGTACGTGAAAAGGCACTCGCATCACATATTCACAAGTGTAATAGGGCCAGTAAACGGAAACCTTTAGTGTCTTCTTCAAGAGTGCCCTATGTGCTCCTGCTCGCCAAGACCAAACCAACTTATCATACTATATATACACTATTTTCGTAGCCTTTGCAAAATGCAGAGAATTTTTGCTCGACCATTAAAGTGGAGTGGTGTGTAATATGCATAGCAAATGAGTGAATAACACACGGTTTAAATGTTGCAAAAAGTAAGTGAGCACAGTCCATAAAAAAACCAGAGGAAGAACGTAGTTTTGAAGTTGAAGCGTCCACCACTCATCATTTATCTGCATTGCTGTAGAAAGAAGGAAACCGAGAGAGTATATCATTACCGACAAGTCAAGTGCTGTTGTACCCCGTGGTATGTTCCCAGGAAAGACAGTTTTGCATTGCATACTATTGCAGCAACTAGAAAAGAATTTCATTCCACGATTCTTTTGAGTGTTTTTTTGCTCTTTTAATGCAGTGAGTAAAAACTTACGGAGGAAGAGCACTGAACAAATTATGTGCTTTTATATATATCGCAGAGATTTGTCTTTTAAAATGTTTATCTTTTTTGTTGGTGTTGTTGTTGAGAGTGCATTTGACATTTTTGTGACAAGTATTTGCCAAGAATGCTAACTACCGTGAAACCTGCTGTCAGCCCACATTAAAAACCCACATAATTTTGCTGGTTTCCTCTCGTTCTGCAGCAGTTCTTGTTGCAGATCTTTTTTTGGCAGATGAATTACGACTTTTTCTCCAGATTCAGAAAAGGCTCACGACTTGTCTCATTTTGCATGAAAAGTATGAGTCATGCATGAAGCTCAAGCGAGGAGCAGCAGCAGGATCTGTAAAAGTAGCACTTCAGTAGCAGCACACCCAGAAGGAACGAGCATCTTCTTCTGTTTATGTTTAGACTAGTTCTTGTACAAGATAGGAACTTGTTGACAAAAAGCCGACTTTTGGTTTTTCTCAGCGTGTGTCGGATTGAGTCTTGAGTTACAACAAAGCTCATGTCAGTATTATGGACACTAGACCACGGAGAATGGGACATTATATTGCTCCTGTAATGTGCAAAATGGGTTGTAATTTATAATGCGGATTTTTGAATCGTTCTTATTGTTGACGCTAGTACTCTTGTTTCTCTCTGGCTAACTCGTAAAATTTGATTTATTTGTGATTAAGTTGGATGTTGCGCTACATAAGTGAATTGAAATTCATTCGTACAAAAGTAAATTTGTAGTAATAATCCTTTCCAATTTTTCCATCCGTTATCAACGTCACGTTATATGAGTGACTAACCATCATATTGAGCTATTAAGTTGTTAAAGTGAATGTTCATTGAATCAAGTGTTATTAAGTTATCACGAGGATGGGAATATACATGACAGTGACAGTCTCGTCATAGTGCATATCACAAACTTTATGCTGCTAATCAAACTGACTATGACATGATGTTTTGTGACACGGCTGTATGACGTGCAAACATATCTGATGCCAATATATATCTACTATAAGTTGATAAAGTAAAAGGATTTTTCTGCATGCAATCCTACATATGGCTTTGTCTTTCCCATTGTCTCTTCAAGCATTGTGCGACTAATTCCGGACTTTCATGTGCGTTAAATTCTAACCAAGGATTCAATTTTGTGCTGGCCCATTTTTTCCTCCCCAAAACATCATTAGTCATCCAGTTTTATTCTCCTGAGTCAGAATAGTTGATAGTGCAAAATTGTAGCTCGTGCTGAATGTCCTGCATTACATTTCAAGTGAAAAATATTCGCTCATTCGGAAACCCTGTTTTCTATTAGAGTCTCCTGGTTTCGCTTCGCTATTTGTCTAAATTCATGGCCTGGATACTCACATCCATAGACTACTCATCAGATATTCTCACTCGCGTATAATTATCATTTACAACTTTCGACCAGTTGTTGCTGGGAAGTCCTACTGGCAATCGGTTGAGTGCGTGAAGTGGAAATGATGATAGAGGAAAGAGCTGCAGTGCACAAAACAATGCTGCTGCTGCTATCTAAATAAATTTTGGATTCATGCAACCACAACCACACAACAGAGGATCTGTCAATGTGCCTAAGAAAGGTGCATTACTCACAATTGGAAAATACTGTCATATCACAACAAACCATAGTTTGAACCATTCAGTAAATTGTACTCCAACAGGAAGATAATAATTTTTATTTTGTTTAAAAAAAACTCGACATTCACTAGTGAGTTGTTGCCACATGCTTTTAACAGTCAACCAAGTACTGCAACCACCAGCAGTGGACCTACGACGTTTTTTAAACCACATAAAGGCAGTCTACTTGACTTACAAATTTTTACCCAAATTCAGATATAAACATTAGCATTCTTAATACAAAAGGAGTGAGTACTATAAGCAAAATATAACTACGTAAAACTGAGTTAGTCATGGCTCATAAATTGAGTGCAAAACTATACAAAGGCTGTGAATCTTCTTCATCTTGTTCAACTCAGGCTCAACAGAGCAGAATTAGTGTCGCTGGAAGGATTTTATCTGCATCACACATCGTCTTCCTTTCGGCTGAGCACCAACTCTACCAGTATTAGTACAAAGTAAACCAAGTACAAGGGCGTTCTCAGGCTATATATTTCAAGAAGCATAAAGAAGAAGAAGAGGAGCCGATTCAGCAGCAGAAAAGTGGATATCTGTGTCACGGCGAAAAAATAAAATATATTGCACCCTTTCCTTTCCCATTATCATAATAATTCCTCGATCTCTATACGTCGTGTTTCGGCTAATGCTGCGTGTGTGGATAGAGCAACAACAAAAAAGCAAACCACACAAGTAATATAGACACCGTGGAAGACAAAGATGCAAGAAATATGCCCTGTTGGAGCTGAAGCAGAGCGTAGAAAATCGCAATTTATCACGAATGGGATGATCATATTGTAAGATATGGGATGGCAAGGGGCACGAGACAAAGATTCTCATATAGCCAAACCCACAGCAGAACACACATGAAACCAAGTAAATTTTCGGAAACAGAAATGTTCTCACTGTGTCACAGAGGGGATTTATAGCCATTGGTTGGAAGTGGATGAAAGGCCCCGTGCCAAACAAGTTGTAAATCTGTCAATCAGTCAATTACATTATTTCCGGTATAGTTTTTACCCATCATATTTCTTCCTTGAGAAAAGTGGAGAGAGAGATACTTTCAGTAACACAACAAAACTCAATCTTCATCATCATCATGTCATCCTCAAAGTGTACCGTACGTGAGGTGAAGAAACGTTCAAAAAAGAGCCGAACGCTCCCAGGCCGTTTGAAACTATTGACAGGTGGAACAACCAGCTGCAGTGGTGGTCGTAGTAGTAGTGGCAGTGTGTGTGGTGATGATTCCGGGGACAGAAGTATTACCCCACCTCCAGGAAGATTTGCCAAAAGTTCGAAATCAAAACTTAGTGTTTTCAAAACCCCCGAAGGACAACACTGGTGCTTTGACGTGGATGCTTATGGGATCTACATGGATTTCAACGGACAATTTATGCGTAGCATGAGCAAAGACGAGCTGAGACCTGGCAGCGTTTCCGCTGGCGAGTTTATGGCACGTGACGATATCTACCATCGTCAGCACAACAGTCGCTCAAAAAGTCTGACTCGGCAGAGTGAAAGGGAAAGAGAAAGGGAGAGGAAACTGCTTAGTACAAGTTTATCTAATAGTACAAGATCCATGAGTCGAACGAGAAGTCGTTCCAGACTACAAACAATGAATAATAGCTTATCCCAGTGTTTTGGTTTTGGTTCTTCTGGACAATTAAAAAACGAAGGGGATCCTAATAATCACCATTGTACTGACCTTGATTCTGAAGAGTATGGTTCGGATGCGTATGTTCGTAGTGTTGGGATGGGTAGAAATGGGAGTCATCATCATCTTGACAAAACTCTGAGTGGGAGTTCTGCATTTGGGGATTTGGGTGATGAAGAGGAACGCTATTATCCATCAGGTTTGCATACAATATAGTTATTGGTATAGATGGTATAGATATAACGAAGGAGTGTTCATTATCAGCAAAGATATAAAGATATTTGTCAAATGTTATGCATGTTCACAAATTAACAACTAAGGTACTAGTGTAACATCCTCAATTCCTCGCGAAAGGTCAGTCGTATACTGTTTCAACAATTTTTTAGTTGCATTCGTCACGTCACTTCTACTTAATCATCGAGTGTTCTACTCTTTAGTGTGTAGTTCCCCAAATTTTTTCCCGAGCTAACTGCCAAAAGCATACCTTTTATGTTTAAATATCCTCATTATTTATTATTAGCGTGGTTTTATTGATGAGGGTTTTCAACCAGAAGTAAAACAAGAATGTTTTACAAAGATACTTTTTTTACAACATGCGGAATGTACTCAAACTTATTATTATAGGTTGCACGTTTTACTTTACACCTAAACTACAATTTATTGTCGTTACCCAAATGTTCATGGCTTTTTGTCATGGTGGGTGGATTTTACAAGGTCTCCAGGTTAGTTATACCAAACCAATAGTAATAGCTCAGTATAACAATGCACTGCATCTTTAATAAGCAATCATATATTGAATGCTCGTATTGTAGTATTGTTTTATAACAACTCATTCCAATTATCTACATTCAGCACACATGTAAATTATACTGAGCGAGACGTTGGTTCTTGGTATATATATGGACTTTGCAATAATCATATGTCATTTGAGCTGCTCAGTTATGACAGCAATACACACACATAGTCCAATAATACCGCGTGTGATTACATGTTATACAAACTGTTTATATACATGAAACGAAACTAACAATTTTAAACCAATGGGATCTCCAATGTTTATGCAAACTCTTGGCAAAAACTTGATGTGTGCCGTAGCATAACCATAACATATGAAACAATATGATGAGCTCTGTGATAAAACTTCCCAGTTTACTTTACTCTCTTCGCTAATAGACATATACATGTATGAATGAGATGAGATGATGAGCTGGGATGCAAAGAGAAAATATTTGGATGCGCATTCCACCACCGAACGTTATCCATATCTGGTTTCATTAGTAGCAAAGTTTAGTGTTGCTAATAACGTCGGGATGGTCTGCGAGTTGTAGTTTGTCGCATCTCATGTCGCATGCAACTCTTAAATTATATTACACAAATCACCGTTGCGCAATGATGAGTACGTTTGGATTGGAGATTATTATTAAAATTCATTTAATTCGAGGCTATTTAAGTGCTCTGACATCATAATTTTTGTTATTCTCAAATAGGATCTTGAGATTATGGTTTTGTGCTCAATGAACATCTTTGAATTGAACGTAATTAGAGTGGTTTTGTTTGGTTTTACAGATACGAGCTATGACAAGGCTTGCGGAAGCGAAAGGCGAGGTTCGGCACCTTTGACACCACTTCTCGGACGTGAGACACCATCGCGATTTGCGGTAAGTTGTGTGATTAGTCACCATATTTTATGTAAGAAGGGCTTTGTTTTAAAGAAAGCAAATTGACAAAATGAATATGGTCATTAACGCGTCAAAATCGAGAATTTCCCTATTACTAATTCAACTGCAAATTGGATTACAAATTTAGCCCCACAAATTATTCAATTTGATTCACAAACTTTCAATCCTTTGTTTGATCAAATTTCGTCATTGTTCTCCCTGACTTTGATTCATGGATAGATTTATTATTGTGAGTGCGTTTTACTAATTCTAATTTTCCTGAACCAAACTCATGTTCAGAGCATGTTCACAAAGAAATATGATACGTGGGAGGGTCTCCTCCGTTCGTTCCCCAAAACAAAGTAAATTTACGCTCGTGAGCAAGACAGATTGTGAAACTTTTTTTTATATGCATTTCCACTTTCCATTTCTCTTTTCAGAACTTCTTTTCAAAGCGATCCTTCAAGTCAAATCCCTTGAAAAGGACGAAGAGTGTAACTAAATTGGAGCGAAAGAAGGCTGGCGGTGCGATAGAACCTGAAAGGTAAAAAAATTGAACTTATTTTTGTGTAATGTAACGTGATGTATGGCATACATGTCGAGGTGCCCGTTCTCTACATCTTTGTTACGGTAAAAAAAATAGGAAACGAAGATGAGATGCAGGATAACAAATTTTTGTGTGCCGTGTGCAACATAATGGTTTTCAGTGGTGCAGAGAAGAACGAAAGTACAATACTCAAATAATTTGTGAGCGAGTGTGGAGTAAAGTGTTCGTAACACTAATAATAATTGCAAGCGAGTTTGAGTTTGTCTGCATTATTCGTCAAAATTTAGTTTCGTTTTGCTTGCTCAGTTAGTTGACTACTCTTTTTTATGATACTTTTGAGCCAAGTTATAAAATGTAAATAATAGCGGAAAAGCTGCAACTTCACACGACAAAACAGGAGCAGCAGCAGCAAGCAGAGTTAGACAAAGGAGTATGATGATTTTGATGATGCATCCTCAACTCATGTGGAAAAACGCATCTGGTTGAGTTGAAAGGATTGAAAAACAAGGATATTAAGGAGGGTAGGAGTGAGGTTGCAGGCAAAAGAATAAAAGGAGATGAAGCACAAAGTTGAGTGCATTTAGTAATATTGTTGTAGCGCGTTGCGGCTTTTGGGAAGGAATGACTGGTGCATTGTGATGAGTGATGGTATGTCACAGGTTCAGCAAAGATGAATATGAATTAATTTTCCTCATCTGACTCTTTCCTCCTCATTGAATACTCAGAGACTACACCTCTCTTCTCTTGCTCTTGTAGTTATTGCACACTATTGTACATTAGCCATGCATGTGGAAGTGTGGAAGCTGCTGCTGCTGGTTTAGTCTACTAAAGTGTTCCTGTTTCACTTCCCCTTTTCTTCCTTCCTTCCTCCCTTTGTTGTCAAATGAGACGGCTACCAGATGTGAAGTCTGTTGTTATGCGTGGCAAAGTAGATTTAGCGTGTAATACAACTACAACGCACAACAATGATCTCTGTCTGTTCTTTGTCGTGATAGTTTTGGGAGGAGGAGGACTATCTAATAAGCGTTTTGGAACCAAGAGCAGAATAATATGGCAGTCAAGAGTTAGCTCTAAAAGATTTCATGAATATTTGATAAGCTAGTCGTTTTTCCTCGTATTTTATTCCCAAAGTTAATTAATCATCTCAACAACAGCTCAGCAGCATATATAGTCTATGCGGCAGCAGTGGAGCGGTGAAGCAATAGATTGCTGTATTATATTTTGTTGAGTATTCCTTCAAGTTCACTTTGCTTGTATTGTTTCATGTTCATGAATGATTGAGTCTTGTAACTCTCTACCAACAGAAGGTTTTGCTTGCTATCGCATCTCCAATCCAACTCATAACTATTGTATGACATGTAGTGAGCTTCCCACGAAATTTTTTATTAGCTTGAATGGTCCCTAATGATTCTTCATTTGAGGTATTCCATAATATACCAATGCAATCGTTTCAGACACTCAAACTCAATTCAATGCGATGCAAATTGAATGAGTGTCATTGGAATCAGTTTAAGAATTCGGGGCATTTAAATGAGAACGGGAGCGTATATGAATTTATGAAAATCCACAGGAATTCCATTATATGAAATAATGATGCATTGATATGATTGACTAACCCTTTCTGCTTTCTCACATTTTTTCAGCAGCGCTGGGAACATTTTGTACCCTTCTCGAATGCGAATCTCCCGATCTCATGAAAGCCTCCTGGCGTGGACAAATAACCCAGTAAACAGTTTTGTAAGCAACGGGATGATGTCAACAATGGACTTGACAGCTGGAGACGTGTCAATCCGACCCCTTCATCCATCATACTCGGGCAAGAGCATGCATTCCAAGTGACAACTCCAACTGGTCCAAATACTACACGTGTTCATCGGCAGCTGAGCGAGACTCCTGGGTCTACGCCTTTCGTCAAGCAATCCGGCCTCGGCGATGAAGTTCGGAGACGAGAGAATTCCCTCAAAATTTGGATCCTGGAGGGCAAAGGGATTCCAGGTGGAAGTAGTGGCAAAAATTCGTCAAAACGCTACTTTTGTGAACTGTACCTGGATGACGTTCTCTACTCCCGAACTTGTGGGAAACCAAGAGGAGACATGTTATTTTGGGGCGAACACTTTGAATTCACTCAGCTACCTAATTGTGTGCAACTTATCACTGTCGTGTTCTTTCGGGAAGGTGATAAAAAACGGAAGAAAGAGCGCAACACTTGCATCGGTACGTTTGACATTTTTACCCATTTCTTTCACTTAATTTCTACATTTTTTCGGATTAGCATTATGAAAGAAGCTCCTTTTCCTCCACACACTTTCTCCATTGTGATTATGGATGTTTGACTTTAGGCTGGGTGGTGGAGAGTTGGTTTCGGCATACTAATGAAGATTTATTGTTTTTCTAAACTCTCCATTTCTAACTCGAGCTTACGTGTTCACCCGTTCTTTTTGGGTAGAATACCAGAACCAAGACAGGAAATGAGTAAGATAGGAGTAAGCACACAACAGCCTGAAGTTAATGGCCTTTTTCGGCCATTTCGTTTTTACTGTGCCATCATTCCTCTCACCAAGTAGAGTGTTAAAGATACATAACAAGGAGATGTAGCAGCATATGAACTAGACTGTTTCATGTAATTAGTCCTCACATTTTTCTCCTGCTTTCTTCTTTGAAAACCCACCGATCCAAATTATTTGGCAAAAGTCTACAAAAAATGTAATGAAACTTGTCTTGCTACAATTGTTTTTTCCTTGTTTCATCGAGCATAAGATTTTTTTTACGTAATGAACATGAAATGGAATATTGTTTACACAACTGATTAGATCAAGTTTTATGATGTTTTATGGACCATGTCGGTATATACACAATACACAAGAGGAGAAGGAGGAACCAGCTCATTCATTATAATTATAAATTACGAAACTCAAATTGGTTACGTACATTATTAAGCTTTAGTAATGGTTTCAAGCAAATAGGTCACTTGATTAACATTTTTAGGCTTCACATTATTATTATTATTATTGTTTTTGGTAATTTAGGGTGATTTATAATGGGATTTGTAACACAATAATTTAAAGCAATCCTAACGAGGAAAACTTTTTTATACCAAACTTAAGTCTACAATGATGAATGGGAATACTCAAAAGTATGTTTATTTTTTTTGCTCCCAAATAGGCAAGGTTAAAATCCCGGTAAATACCGTGACCTCACGGTATCTCATCGAAAAATGGTATCCGGTTCTACCAGACTCATCCAGTAGCAGCAGCAAAGAGAAAGAACATCCTTCACTTCGAGTCAAGTGCAAATACCAGTCGGTAGACATTTTACCTTTGCGGTGCTACAAATCCTTCCTTCAGGTTTGTTTAAATAAACTTGTATATTTTTTTGCTTTCACATGTCAAAAGTTGACGGTTTTATTTAGGTTTTATAAAATAAAAAGCGCATTAAAACACAATAAGAAATTGGTTGCATCGTATTCTTTCTTGCATTATTACAGTATGTGAAAGATCAATATGGTCCATTGAGTGAGTGTTTGGAATCTGTGTTGAGTGTGAAAGCGAAAGAGGATTTGGCGAGCGCCATGGTTCATGTCCTACACCATGAGAACCTTGCCAAAGAATTCATTGCAGAGTTGGCTCTTCAGGAAATTCTAAAAAGTGGTAAGTTACACTGAAACTAATGATATCTCACTTTTACGAACTATTTTATTAGGGGATGGGATAAAGATATCGAGAGAAATAAATTTCAAGTTTTGATTTTTACAACCCAACCACCTAAGTGGCACTAAAACTTTTTTATAAGATGAAATAAAGCAATAGATTAAAGTTAACCTTTACCTATTTCTTTTTCTTATGAAAAAGGCGATGAAAAGTTGACGTTTCGTGGAAACTCAATAGCTACCAAGGCTATGGAAGCATTTCTGAAGCTGACAGGAACGGAATACCTTCACGCTACTTTAGGACCTTTCATCGAGCAGTTCCAGGGTTCTGAAGACTTATATGACTGTGAGATCGATCCCATGAAACTTCCAGCAGGGACAAATCTCTCCAAAAATCAACAGAACTTGAGAATGGCTGTGGATACTGTGTGGAAGGCTATCATGCATTCACACTCCATCTTTCCAATGTAAGTTTTTTTCCAATCCATAATAATTACAAGGAGAAAAGTTGAATGAATTTCTATTATTCTATTAATATTACTGAAAGGATTACGCAATTCTTTCAAAATCCAATATCTCCATTTCTCTTATATTATACACGAGAAAAAAAGTTTGGAGACGGAAGGGTGAACTTGAAATAAATGAATTGAGAGAGCCACCTGTACCAAGAGAAAAACTAAAGAAAACTTTTCTTTTTATACATCTTGACTTGACTTTTTTTCTTTTGATTGTGAATTTTAGGGAACTGAGAGAGTGCTTTTCACACTGTCGAGAGGCATTAAAATCCGCCGGGAAGGAGGAACTGAGTGATCATTTGATTTCAGCTTCCATCTTCCTCCGTTTCCTTTGTCCCGCTATACTTTCTCCTAGTCTGTTCAACATCACGAATGGTAAGAGATGCTATTTTTATTTCTGATGATGTCTTTCGATTTTTTTCTCATAAGGAAAAGATTTTCTTCAACGAAAGTATAAAGTGTTGTAAAGAGGAGTTTGAGTTGAATGTGAAGTGTTCACGTCTCGTTCGTCTTGCTTTCTTTTTTCAATCCTTCTATTCCCTCTGCTCTTGAGGGCATAATGCTGTTGTGAAATGGAAAGTGAGAATGAAAAAAAGAAACAAGGGGAAAAGTAAAATTTCCCAAAGTTTTTCATATTCTCTACTGTTAAAGACCATGTTGTTATGAAAAAGTGCTCTTGATATGGATGGTCTTGTAAACTAACTGTGTTTGATGATGTATGTATTATTTCCGCTCGTCAAACTGATTTCCCGGTTGCGACTGAGTTCATTGAGATTAATGAAGTCGTTTGGCCTGACGTGGATTTTTTTCTTCGTTTTCTAGAATATCCCTCGGAGAAATCAGCAAGAAATCTTACATTGATAGCTAAAGTGCTACAGACTTTGGCAAACTTTACGAGATTTCAAGGAAAGGAGAACTATATGGAATTTATTAATGACTTTGTTGAAAGAGAAGCGTCCAATATGAAGGCTTTCCTCTCGTGTATTTCTGTAAGTTCATTTTACATCCTTCTTTTCAATTCTAGATTAGATTGAGGATTGGAGTAGATTCATATAAGTGGGTGGCTGAAATTCTCGAAAGGAGTTTCGTGAACCTAAAAGATTATAGTTTCATAAAAACTTTCTAGTAGTAGAATACAAAACATTTTTAATTAGTACGAGGGTTGGATGAATTATGAAAAAATTACGGAGCTATAAATAATATTTCTTATTATTTGCTACATACACAGAGTCCATTGAGTCCTGAAGCTGTGAAAAAGGTGCAGAAGGAAAATCGAGACAAAGTTCCAGCCGGTTAGTTGTTATACGTATTCGATATTCTTAACCGATTTTTTGATACATTATATTTATATGTATATGATTTATATGTCTTGAATTTCTAGGTGGTTTCATCGATCTTGGCAAATATCTCAGCATTCTTTCAGCACTGCTAAGTGAAAACGTAGCAAAGATTGCCCCAAAGGTAAGACCAACACAGCACTATACTGGAGTGAATGTGAAATATGAAGAACGTGATGTGAATTTCATGCACAAAATATATTACCAAAAGTTTACTCCATTGCATCCATACTTGTTTAGACTCTCGGATATTTATCCTCTCTCTCTCTCGTTCTCTCTATTTCTCTAGAATGACAGGTTTAAGCAGTTGCAAGAACTTTTGGAAACTATTCACAAGTGGTTGGAGCAGCCGGCAAATGCAACAAACGTGTCCATGTTCCCATTCCCACATCTCCCCTCTCCTCCACCGTCTGGCCCACCACCACCAGCTCCGCTGGGAATCCCAATGAACCACCGATTCTCTAACCCACTCTGCAACAATAATAATTCACAAGCCATAAATCATCAGTATCAGATCCCACATCATATTGTGAACGCTGCGACAACTCCCATCTACGCCGTGTCCAGTGTAATTCACAACAACTCGAATCCAAATGTTAAAAACATTTCCCAGGTTCAGATGAACATGAATGGTAACTGTAATGGAGTGCCGGCCTATCCTCTCCAACTCCAGATTCCCCATGTGAATCCCAACCAAATTGGGATAAATAATCCCAGGTCAGGTTCACAAGCGTCATCGGGCTATCAAAGCCAGAGTCCTGTGCTGGAAGGAGAGGATAAAGCGAACAAGAAAACTTCCCATATTAAAGACCAAATTAATGCGCACATCAACAATATCAACCTGAGAGCTACTGAAATGCAGGATGCCACCACAGCTTTAACTTTTAACAATCCAGTGTTCAACTCCAGGAAGGCGGGTTCCCAAAGTGTTGATGATTTGAGCACTGTGGGTGTAGAAAAAAATGAAGATACACAATATCCAAGAAGGTATGCATTTATATATATTTCTTGACAACATTTTCCTTTAGTAATCGGGATACATATTAAAATAATTTCTTGTTAAATAATTGCAGATTGGCCCGATCCTCGAGCTCCTCTGACTGTGAATACTCTCATTCCAATGTGTCTCCAACGAAGGGAAGAACACGTGGACAAAAATTGTATTCCAACAACGCCAACATAACCGGTCAACCGGGAGTTCATTCCAAATCCCAAAGTAAATCAGGTCACCATCGCTTGAGTAGACGTTCCTCGGCTGAGCTTCTAAGGAAGAATCATCCATACAGCTCCTCATCCGATGAGGATTCTGATAGTGGGTTGGTGAACGAGCGTGATGAGCCCACACCACATTTACCACCTCGCCGCAATCATATCAAGCGAAACTCAGGTCACAGGCCTGTACCTGATGGTAGCAGCAATGGAGAGAAATCCTTAGAAGAGGTATGCTAGTCAATATTTAGCTAATGTCTATAAATCTTCTCGCTATCTCCTGGAAAGTGTCACTAATGAGCATTCCATGAAGTTGACTTCATTATAATGTAACATTTCTGTTTCCCGCAGTACGAACGAGAGATGCATGAGCTTCGAAGAGCGATGGAAGCACTTCAAGTAAAGTTAAGTAGAGCAGAAGAAAGACTTTTTGGCAACGAGAGTCCGGGTCAAAATAAACGCAGCGGGGACGGAGCCCTTGGCAGTCCCACGAATAGTAATGGATCGGGGAACGGATCTAAAGACAGATATTCCAGAAGTTCGGATGACGGATGTAAGGAAATGGATCAACTTTTGCAGCGCTTGCTGAGTGCAGAAGAGGAAATGAAACGAGAGCATGATCTACTCACAGCTTTGGACAAAAAACAAAAATTGATTGAAGTCCAAGAACAAAAGGTTTTTTTGCAAATAAAAAATAAAAATCAATTCCTCCTGTTTAAAGAGTCCCAAGTGTTTACCCATTTTGCTTTCTCTCTGTGATTTATAGATTGCAAGACTAGATTCA
Organism: Orchesella cincta; assembly: GCA_001718145.1. Classification (NCBI taxonomy): domain Eukaryota; kingdom Metazoa; phylum Arthropoda; class Collembola; order Entomobryomorpha; family Orchesellidae; genus Orchesella; species Orchesella cincta. The sequence goes on from LJIJ01001245.1 coordinate 46,405, forward strand.
GTAAATAATCAACTTTTACAAGCGTTGGCCCAGATAAGAGACAGCCTGCAGCAACAACATGTTCAGCAACAGCAGCAGAAAATCCAACAGCAATTACTGAAGCAGCAGCAACATCTCAAGAATTTAGCGAATGGATTTATGCCCCCATGTAATCACACAGTTCATCAGTCCTCCGTAGCCAGCCAAAACAGCTTAAACAACAACGGCTCCTTGGGCAATCGTCCAACTAGGCCCAACCAATTACAATTTACTCCGCAGGCTCCCGTCGTTCATCGGGACTCTATGAAGAGCAACTCCAGTATTAAAAACAATAACTGTAACGCCAACACCACCAAAGTTCTGATTACGTCGAGTAGTAGTGAAAGTTTGAGCCAAGCCACTGGTGACAGCAACAGTGACTTTCATCCTTCCAATCGAGATTCTTCCGCGGTGCTGGGAGAGCAAGCTCTTGCCATGCTCGCGGAACTGAAAAGTAGTTCATGCTAATTATTCCAAAGGAAACATTAGAAACTGTTTTACGAATAAGTTAAGTGATGATGATGTTGATGAACAGTTCTTCTACACTATATATAGCTGATAGCCAACAGAAAAAAAATCGTGTTATTCGCAAATTACAAATAGGCTGTGTTTGTGTATCATCGGAAGCATTTTAATCATTCCAATCCAATCCACCTACCTTAAAATATTATGATTCTACTCGAGCTCGTGTGTATAATCATCACTACATGCATAATAGTTTAACTTTAGAGTGTAAGTGTCAATGAAGATGAAGCATGTATGACGTGTTACGTGATAATAATACCATATTCTCCTGTAAAAATGAGGGTAAACTAATCTAAACCAGTTTTTAAAAAATGTTTCCCTTCCAGTTTTTGCAACTTGTTACATCCAAAAGTAGACCATTTTATTTAAGTCCGTTGTTGGACAGCTCTGTTTTTTTTGTTTCAGCACGTCTTTCTTTTGAAATCTGTTTATTAATAATAATGTACGGATGCCCTTTTGTAAACTGTAATGTAATCGTATCGATGTGAATTTTTACGTTTTAGTCGTTCCTTATAGTTTGTTACGTTACAAATGTACTTACACAAATTAGTTTTATTTGTTATATCCTGTTAATTTTTGTAACCTTTGTAATTATCATTGAAGAGATTCAAACTGTAGAAATTAATACAAAATGTAGCAGATTCAAAAAAGAGAGTTTAGTTTATATATAATATATATTATATTATGTAGATAGAGATTTACCTGGAAATTATTATAATTTAAGAAAATCCATACAAATGTTTCTTAGTGTTCTTATTTTCCAATGTATTGTGTATTTATGTGTAGATTCAGTTGTATTTGTAGATATTAATGATCATCAATTATTCCTATTATCCAAGTTTGCTAAGTTCCATCTTGGAATGCTGTATGGCGCTCCCAGAACGGATGTACGTGTATGCAACGCTTACTATTTTTGCAAAATGTAAAAAAAACGTATTCGTCGTACTTAATCATATGAAAATTCCATAAAAATGAATGAATAAATAAATAAATGCACATTGTTCATTGTTTAAACACTGAAATCTATCTTTCCGTGTATTTTGATTTTATTTTATTTCCGTACTTGACTAAATGCGTGTTGATTTTGTTGCACAGTATAATATGTATATCGATATTTGCATATATTATTTGTATCCTTCAAACTAGCAGTTATTGGAACTGGATTTATTAGTCAATTATTTACTCTGATTGTTAAGCATCCATATTTCCATACAGACTGATTTCAACATTACTTTAGTGCTACTACCATTTTAAAAATTTATTTCTTAAACTACTTTATATATATTATGTACGAGCACTATCAAAGTGGACTACATTAAACTTTCTTTCTTGTTGCATTATATATTATATACAATATCATATCTCTTTTGCAAGTCTACAATAAAATACAAATACATTTAAAAAGTGAGATTTGGGAAACTTATGAACAATATACTTTGAAGCAATAACAGGAATACATATTCACAACACAGCAAATGAAAAATAACGACAACAAATACTAATTCTCCTGAAGTATAACATTTAGTAATTCGACCTATTACCAATGTTAATTCTCAGATTCCAAATTAAAAACTGCAATTGACAAATAATTACACAATGTATATGATACAAATTCATGCAACTTTGGTTGTCACAGCCTAGCAGTAGATCCTGTGGAAAATCTGAGCATAATACGTAAATAATTAAAACATAAATAAGATTAACGATAATTAAGTTGACACTGCGATTTAATAAACAAAACAACTAAATAGGACGCGGACGGAGAGGCAGACAAAACTTTTACATATAAATAAGCTCACATTTAAACATAGTAAGCTAAAAATATGTACGTCTGCTACACATATTGTCTCCTCTTGGATACTCTTTGATACATTTCCTCAATTTAGTTAAAGTCTTTACTCTAATAATCAGTTTAATTCATCATTGAATTTATTTGATGCATATATCCAGATATGGGCGAATAAGATTTCGCAGTAATGAGAATCACCGTAATAATTTTAATGTGTAAATCAGTACTTTATAAGAAGTCGAATAGGTGCAATGTGCAATTCACACATTCATTATAACATAGTTTCCGGCATAAATATTCAGTTTAAAAAAATCTACTTAAAACATCCTTCGATTGAATATAATATAACTTTGCCATCGGCCTATCCAGATCTACAATACAACCTTTTTACGCACCTAATACAGTGTGAAATTATTATATTAAAAATAAACTTTGTGGTTGGCGTTGAAGTAAACGATATCTACCATAAACATTACATTTCATATTTCTCCTTATGTAAAAATTTCGTTTTGTTTTTAAAGTCGGCATTAAACTGTTTTCTTTATATATTAAACTTTAAAACACAAGGTAGGATTAAAGTTCATTTATCAAGAACCCCCTTTAACTTAAAATGCACCCAAAAAACTTTCATTGCGTGCACTCCATAATATATTTATTGATTGATATAATAACATTTTCTGCTCAATTTATAACTGTACAACAGAGAACGCTTTATATATTAGCTTCTCATACCACCATGTTAAATCTTGCGTGCTCTCAATATATTTTATTATTACATTACACTATAATTCTATTACTAATATTCTTCAAAGATGATTTCGTTCCATATAATTTCTGTGATGGAGCCGTTTTCCACATCATTACACCCAGAAGGGTCATGCTAAACATGAAAAAGTAGGAATGTAATTTAATGTAAGGTTAAATAGAATGGAAAGAGTTGAATGAAGACATGGGTACATTTTATACACGTGATAACAGGAGAAAGCATACATAAATATATATATTTATGTATTCTAGTATATATTAGATATATATTTCATCATATTAATTAAATTTAGCTTGCTTGTTGCGGTTCTTGGCAGAAACGTTCATTTATTTGATGACGCTGTTTCTTGGAGAGTTGTTGATTTTATCCTCGAATGAGTACGGTCATTCGAGCACAGTTCTATTTTCTATTATCGTCTGCTCTTCCAGGCGAACACAACTTTTCGGAAAGGAAGATTGATAACACAGCCAGTATCTGTATGAACAGTTAGACTATCCTGAATCTCATCAGTTTCTTTCACGGAGACAATTGCAACGTGACCATTTGGCAGAATCACTTTGGCCCACCGGGAGCATCTCATATCACTCAGTTTTCGAGGTAAAAATGGGCTCCCCATTGAAGGATCCTTCATTTCAGGTGGATACGCCTGATCTATTGTGAAAAGAGGAAAGATTGCACTATTAGTTAACAGAAGGGAAACAGAAAGGGGCTGGTTCTTATCTTTATTGACAGTGAAAAAGCAAAGTGATATCTCACATCTCACGCTTTTCGATGATGACGCAGTGATAGTTTAATTCATAAATATTTTTGTATAGTTTGAAAGTCAGTATTACAAAATATGGAAACTTATTTTATATGCTACTTAGTAGATAGACAGTTGGTATCGGGGTTTACATCTATGTTAATATGGAAAATTTATTAATGCTACCGATTCCTCATACACTGAACACTTATAAATACACTAACGAATATGTTAGGAAACATGATGTACTAGAGTGCTTTTGTAAACTAATTGAAATTACACACCTTACTGCGACATATTCCCCAAATGAAAGCTAATACTACTAACGAAAGTGGGTTAATACATCACAGAGACAATGGAAACAAAAACCATATATACTATCTCCGTTTTATTTCTCTGTCACATGCTCCTTGTATCATTTCGATTGGCAGAACAGCCTATTTGTAAGCCTTCCAGGTATTTTTGCAACATGAAGAGTCGCCGAGTTTCATGTCATATCGTATCCGCGCTCGCCATCTTTGCTTTCCCAAAGAGATGTGATATCCTTGGGAAATATCAAATCCCTCGACAAACCTCATTACTTTGAGGTGTCTGGAAATGTGTTCGCTATCAGATTCCATCACACAATTTTTTTCTCACCAATCAAACTGAATCCCCAGTGAAACTACCACTATTAAAAGCTCTTATAAAGTAGACGACGCGTATTCAGTGTCCTCTCATGATAATGTCATACCATCATGCCATGCCACTATGCCACATATACATTCATACTATACTTGTTTGACCTTTTCCATTAAACTACCTGAGTTTTCAAACCCTACAAATTGCCTCAAGTGAAAAGACCAAAAATTTTGGAAAAGGATCTAAAGTAAAGGAATGTCTGCTTGCGACCTGGTTTGTGTCTTTCGCTTTCTACTTTTTTTTCTCTCTCTCTCTCGTTCCCTCTGTTTTCACTCCATCTTTACTACATTATTTTCCAGCTTGAAGCCTTTCACGTCCAAACATATTAGTTGAGCTTTGTTAGCTTGTTCGTACGCTATTGGCATACAGCAAAGAGAAAGAAGGAAGTTGTTCAAAAATGCTTTCGTAATCTATCACAATTGGCACTCTCCCCCTTTCATTTTTCTGTCTATCAATTTTCTAAATGGAAAGCTTTGCTTGCAAATTCAAAGACAGACCCAAAAAAGAAAATCCAGA
>LJIJ01001246.1:0-51403 GCA_001718145.1 Orchesella cincta
TATGAACAAGACGAATTGCAAGCGTTTAATGTAAGAACCGTTTCAGATGGCAACTGATATTCCATTAACCTAAATACTATTGTCAACATTTATTCACAAATTTAGCATAAACTGTTAGAAATACTGTTGTTTAAAAATGCTGTTATGTGGTTAGCTTTTAGTATTGAAAAGAATAAAACAAACAGTAGTACATTTGTTGTTGTTTCCCGGTGAATAATAATACACCCTGTAATCTAATTACATGATTTGAAAAGTCATGTTAAAAATCTGATTTAAAGTTAAGTTAGGTAGCATATGGGACTTGCCATGGAGGATGTTTGTATTTGTAATTTAGATTGGATTCGAAACACCATTCTGAAAATAGCTCAAACCCAACTCATAGCAGTTTTCCAAAACTAAATGAGTAACTTAAATTAACCTATTACAGTTAGAATAAAACAATTATGAAAAACTTTATGTTTGATTAACGAAAAAAGTGTGATGGCGTCTCATGTCCTTTAAGGAAGCACATTCTTCTGTGTAGCAGATTAAATTCCATTCACCAGGTTATGAATAAATGCAGCAGCCCCATTTAATGTTCCTTGAACATAGAACTTACGACTTCAACTCAACAACAAGAAGAAGAACAGTGTATTTATTGGAATTTCCTTTTATTTTTGAAAGCCTAATTAGCGCTAATTCAGTGAAATCAGTAGACACCGCAGAATGCAACAAGCTTATTAATAATTTCTCCTTCAAGGACAGGTAACGAGTTAATGTATATGTTTGAAGAATAAGATTAGAATGTTAACTTACGGGGACGATGCAAGAGTACTGTGGCGCGTATTAAGCAAATCTAATGTATAATTAAATACCTCTTGATTATACATGAGTTTCATTGTATGTGATGAGGAATGGTCAGTGATGTTCCTAGGGCTGATCCCACTAATCAAATTCTCTCCCACTTTTCTCCAAAGTTAGACGAAGAAGCAACCTAATTGTTCTTTAATTCTAATGGCAAGGGCAAGCTTACTTTGTATTTTAGGAGTCTAACCCAGCGTTTTCCTCTAGAAACCGGGGTTTAAAATATCATGATGTGGCATGCACAGCTTCAGACAGACGAAGTAATGAACGATTAGGTGAACCATTCGTGGTGTGTTGTTTTACTTATGTAGTTTAGAAGCTAAAACACCGGTTTTATTCATTATTTAAGACTTGGAATACGTCAAACATAGAATCTTTCAATTGTAAAACTACATGAGTAATTCCACCAGCTTTATGAAAGTCGATTGCCTCTCAAAAATTTTTCCAGTTAAAACTTATGCTAATATTATAGACCACCTTAAATTATGCATGATAGATAGTCAATCTGGTTGGGGCAAATTAAGACATTTGAAACCGGGTCAATTAAAGAATCGAGATGGGCAGGTAAAGGGACGCCAGTTTCTCCTATGTTTATCATCCAATTGACCTGAAATTTTGAACAAATATAGCTAACAACATTCCCTATGTGAAAAATCAAGGGTTTTTTAAAATTCGAAAAAATACTCGCGAAAGTTTGAAAACAAATTTATGTTCTTAAATCGTTCAAAAACTATAATTCTCTTCGACTAAACTAATTTAAAGCAATTATAACACCGTAAGATACGTTTTTAAGTGTTTAAAAATAAAACGTAAAAATTGAAAAAAATTAAAGCCGAAAATTTACAAACATTTTGTTTTCATACTTTCGCGGGTATTTTTTCGAATTTTAAAAAACCCTTGATTTTTCACATATCGAATGTTGTTAGCTATATTTGTTCAAAATTTCAGGTCAATCGGATGATAAACATAGGAGAAAATGGTGTCCTATTTACTGCCCATGTCGATTCTTTTATTGCCCCTGCTTGAAATGTCTTAACTTGCCCCAACCAGAATGACTATCTATCATGCATAACTTAAGGTGGTCTATAATATTAGCATAAGTTTTAACTGGAAAATTTTTGAGAGGAAATCGACTTTCATAAAGCTGGCGGAATTACTCACATAAAGAATCGTAGTTGTCTCGCATGAATCATGTTTGTGTGGAAGCTTTTCGGAAATAATTAAACCCGAACCGTAGCTGCAATATTTATCACAAATATCACAGTGTGACAGAGATTGGAAACTCTGCAAACATGACTTACCTTTGAACATGTTTGGACGTAAATACAACTTGCAATTACTTACAATTTGCAAGCTCGACGCAAATTTAAGTAGAAAAAATTGTGTAAATGCTTAATTTGGATTTTGAATATATGTTCCAAAATATTTCACTTTGATATTTGGTAGTTTGTAAACGAGCCTGCAAACATGATGATGATGAGGGAGTAGGGTTTATCAGAACATATGATGTATATAAGTCTTTAACTAAAAACCTTTAAACTATTTAAATAAAGCTAACCAAAGTGTAAAAATTCATTTTATCCTAAGCATAGAATCTGATTTCAAACATAAAACCGAGCTAAACACTTCTCAAATTAGAGTTTCTTTCACCATTGATATCAGGAATGAGAAATATAAGTTCCTCCTTATTTTTATTTATTATGAATATAGTCACTACACTTGTTTTTTTTACCTACGTGTATTCAATAAAGCAACTTCTTTATTTTGTTCAAAGATTAAGGATAGAACATGTGAAAATTTGCAAATAGTCGTCAATTTATGCCGCCCATCCTATTTTTAGGAGAGAAGTTCATTAAAGGCAAATGTATTCCTCAAATACAAAAGCACTCCACGTCAGACTTGTTCCCTTCAGCATATTTTTTACCCCCGCCTTATATCTGTTTTTTACCACCACTGTCCCTTTATATATTACTATAAAAAGTCCTTGAGCCAATTAGAACCAATCCTCAATCAGACAAATATTGTGAAGACTTGGAAAACCTTAGCAAACGGCAATGAGCCTTCATGCCTCCATTTCAAATATCTGCATATTTCAATTATTGCAGCTCTATATTTGGCCAAAGAAAGAAATATTGCCATGTTCATGTTGCCAAACATGTTCCAAAATAGCCCCAAAAAGTTGACTTAATCGCGTGCTTTGTGTTGTTGTTATGTTTGACTAGTTTGCTCAAACGTTTACTTTAAGTAAATACACGAAGGCTTTCGTCAAACTACCTATGCCCACAAAAAGAATCTTTACCTTTTGAAGTAAAGAAACGATTTTGATTTTTTGAAAATTTTAAAAATAAGCAAACTGAAAACCAAATAAAAATAGGCTATAGGGTGTAATGATCAAAGTATTTTGAGCTCCGTGACGATAATGTTGAAGATGCAACGGTGACAATTACTTTGCATTGACATGTGCAGTTAGTGTTTTATGTATTTAGGATTACTCATCAAGTTACTCAAATAATATAGTATGATGATGATGATGGAAGTTATTGACATACACTCGATTTGTCCAAGCGAAGATAAAAAATAAGAAGATTCTGTTTCTGTCTATACTGTTGAACAAATCTTCCTCTCCGACTTCGTTTTATTTGCATAGATATTCATAAGCATGACCTTTTATCAGCCATAGTTTCAATGTAGGATTTTTTAAATTATTTCATTATAAATGCAAACTGTGAAATGCAGCAAATTTTTGAAAACGCAAATAGCTTAATCATTGGTTTTGAGGACAAATTATTGAAATTAAGAAGTTCCCGATACCAGAATAATAAACAGCGTCAGCCCTCATTAATACCATTTTTGATCCTGAACTTTCAAGAACTGGAAACCATCACGTAAACAGGCCATTCAATCATAGCAAAAACCCAGGCGATGCATTTTCAGAGAAAATCTGTTGGCGGTGTAGTAATAAATTAACCTTTGCAAGCATATTTAAGTTCAATGAATTAAGTTTGCCTTCCTAATATGGTACTGTGAAGTGGGTTCAGTTTATGGAATAAATTGATATTCTTTAATGCATTTAAATTAATTCTCATAAAATAATTCAAGGTTGTAAAAGAGAAGCAACAAATACATTTCGTTGTTCCTCTATACTTAAGTACAAATTTACATGGCCTAAATTTATATTTTATTTATTTTACTTTTAACTAATTTTTACAACGTTAAGACTCTCAGTTGCAAAAAAAATTGTACATTCATTTTGAAGCTTTGAAAGAAAAACGGTAATTCATTAAAAGTTTGTAAGTCATCGAGTCATTGATAAGCCATCTTTGTTTGAACTAGAATATTTATTTCTATTTTCATTATTGTTTCTTATCAATTCCTAATGAAGTAATCAGCTCGATAACGAAAGCCCGAATAAATAACTATTTTTTTTCAACAATTCATCCGAGTAACCCGAAAACTCATTTTATTGGAATATTTACCTTTCATATCGAATTTCATCTAAACATGTAAGTTATTTATGGTTGAAGCTTTAAATGTTTATGACTATAGTCAATTGAACTGCTGTAAATCAAGAATATCTCTTGGAGGCGACTCCACAGAAACGGTTTACTCTGCACTTCTTAAATTAATCAAATTTTTTATATATTGTCAATCTATAACTGTTTAGGTCAGTCTTAATTTGGTTTAGACTTAAATGAACCTCGCAGTATAACTTGAGAATTTATTTGCAGTCAAGTAGGGAATTCTTGACACTTGGGCAATACGAAAGTTACTATCTTAATTGTCTTAAACTCTAAACTTATACTTGTATTTTATATTTTTAAACACTAAAATGTTGTATTAGTATATATTGCATATTACGGGTAATGTATAACATTTCTTCCGCACCTTCATAATGATTGGGAAGCTTATGTCAAAAAAGGATTCTAAAGTATGAGTATATATTTTTTGTTTTAGTGACGTGGTAGATAGAAATGCCAGGCACCATTGGAGTCATAATTTACAACTCACACTTTTTATACTGATCAAAAAGAATCGTCCAGTTAATCCTGGAAAAACTTATGGAAGGGTAACACTTGTGTCTACGCGCATTGGATATGGAAGCTCTTCAAACTATTCGTATTACGTGGAACTTGATACAAATCTGGATGAAAATGAGAAATTATGAGAACTGCAATGATGACAAATTGTTATGAAGTTATATAAAAATGCATAAAATTTCAAGAAACCTACTTGTATTAACAAAATTCTAAACCGCACAGTATACATACATTTTTGTAGAACATTTTTTTGCAACATAATGGTGATTCTTTGGAGATACAATGCTATTAGCTTAAACAAAAAACTAAGTAAGCAGAAGGTCCCGTAGCAGATTACTACATTTTCTTTAATGAACTTTATAATTATCTAACTGTTAAAGATTTCCAACTACTTAAACATTCCCAGTGGACAAAATAAAAACTACAATTTTAAAGAATTTTGGATTTCACCATGCTGTCATTAAACAAGAATTTTTTCCATTTTTAGATGTATTCGATGCTTATGTTGAATTGTAATGTAATATTTTCTACTACCATGTAGATTATTACTAGCTGTGTTATTAGCCTGTAGATAAACTAAAGTGAAATGGTGACAGATCCCCATGTTGTCATAAAATACGCTTAAGACAGTAAGTCGTTAGTGAAGGTAATGCCATCTTTTTGCTACGTTTAAAAACACAATTTTAAGGTTACAATTACCATTTTTACATGTATAAGAAATCTCATGCATAACTAATAAACTGTGTACAATAATGATGTAACTACTCGGGCAAATTCTGATGAAATTCCGATATTCATATTTTCTAAACACTTCTGAAATTAATTGAAATGCAAAGAAATGTGTACTTTACACGGGACTGTGTAAATCGGGAAATCATACGCCTCAGGATTTAAAAAACCAAGCGCAATATTAGATAAATGTTTTTAAATAAGGGCTGTCCCGGAATAGAAAGATAGATTTTAATTTTCCTATAATTTCAGTGTTTGGGGTCGTAGAGAATTGTGACTTGGGAGTTAGGTAGAAACACTAGTTGCGAGTATGTGTGCTGCCCAGAAACGGATTCTGCCCGTCCATCAGGGGACTAGGCCATTTTTGTGAAAAACGGTCAAATTGGAGTGTCCCGAAATAGAAAGGTAATTGTTTCTAACTTGCACTAGCGTAGCAACGGGGGTCCCAGGGGGACCGAAGGGTCCAGGCCGGTGAAAGACTGGGCCAAAATTGTGATACACTCATTAAATTGTTTTGAAATCATTTGTATGAAAAAATTAAAATCCAGCTTGGTTTCTTGTTTTCGTATTTTTGCCAATGTAATTGAAATTTTCTCCCAAAATTAACTAAACTTGGCTTAATTTCTGTCAAAATTTAGCTAATTTCACTCAAACTTTGGCTTAATTTCTGTCAAAATTTAGCATATTTCTGTCAAAATTTGGCTTAATTTCACTCTTATTTCCATAAGGTTTTCGAAAATTTCTATCAATCTTTGCTAATTTCACTCCAACTTTGGCTTAATTTGTCTCAAATTTTAGCTAATTTCACTCAATATTCGCCTTAATTTCACTAAATGTTTCGAAAATTTGTCCACACTTTGCTAATTTGGCTTAATTTCTCTAAACGTTTAGTCGATTTCCGTCAAGTTTTCTGACATATTTCTCCAACGTTTTGCAAAACGACTTGTCTGGGGGTCAAATTGCATTGTGCATGTTGTCGCAGAACTGATTAGTTTGGCTCATAGGCTTAAATGGTGACGAAATATTTTCACTTTGTAATGTGACATCAAATATTGATTCTCGTCTCAAATATTGTGAGGATTACAAACTTCTATTCTCTTAAAATTCCTGTTTTATAAATGTTTATCATGTGACGAAAAAAATATTTAGGAAATAAGCAGCAAATTAACTCAAATGTACGCAGTTACACCGTTGACATGCTTATTCATTTACTTATGTCTTTCCATAACACTTTAACCAAAATAATTTGTCTAATTCTTGGTCCAGGCCGTACGCAGCCTACCTACGCCACTGCTAACTTGAAAGCTTTTATTTTTATTATATTTGGGTGGCATAGGTGTTTTGGCAAAGCTCCTAGTAACTCATTAAGCTCCACTAACTTGATGTTGTTCAGCAAATTTTGGACCAGGACCGAATTATTTGCGCTTACCTAAACTTTCTCAAATTTGCCTGTCTGTGAGCACCTGACATGGCCAGCATCCATTCCAAGAACATTATCAGACTCAAAAAAGTGGTTCCAATTACTTCGTAGTAAAGGAAGTCCGAATCAAGCACGTAGAAGTAAAAAATCCCATTTTTTAATTTTTCAAATTTTCAAATGTTTGGGAATTCCCTACTTACGGAAGGCGTTTTCACCTTTTACTTTCATCAAAATGAAGCAAAATTTCACGGACACTTTTTAGACAACATTTGGACTTAGATCGGCACGAAAAAAGTTTCAGCTCATTCGATACTTTGCGAGCAAATTGATGTGAATTATTGTGTACCAAATATTACATAAGAATACATTGGGCGCATAGCACCAAATTGGTATGTAAGCTCTAAAATGTGTTTACTTAAAGGTGCACATATATTAAAAATGCAGCAAAAAGCGTTAACATCTCAGTAATTCAAAATTAACTTTCAAAATTTTATAAAAATATTGAAGTACAACGTTGGAACACATCGCAAACACTGACTGCTTGATTTTACAAACCTGTTATGCATACAACGAAGCAAAGTAAATTAGGATTGCAAAGCTTTGATTTAAAACGATACTATTTGTCAAGTAGAATTAATACGCTCACAGATAATCAGTTTCCGTGGACGCTTAAGAAACGATTGCAAAAAAATTATTTGCTATGCAGTAATTTTTTCCATTTATATTTATGATATTCACTCAATTGTCCACTTGTATGTGTAGAATCATGTATAACACTGTTAACCAACTTAATTGATATTGCGACCGATCTAAAAGGAAACATTATTTAATATGTTGATGTAAATATCTTAGCTGCATGCATGCACACACCGAAACCGACTTGCAATCGAAAAAAGGTTTCATGTTCTGTCTCTGGCTGTACTGGTCGTCAGAAGGTTACTTTTTAAATTTCTACAAAGTAAGAAATGCAGAAAGCGTGGCCTTTGCTGCACCACTACTGCAAGTTAAGAAAATCAACTTATTTCGTTTCATTATTTCTTTTTAGAAACGTTTGTTGGATTGAAACTTCAATTGTTTAATTAGTCAACAGTGTGATTGCCAACTCCATTACCTAATTAATAAATGGCAAGACGACGATGAAAGTTGATTTTCGAATAACAAGGTTAGTATCAAAGCGGCATTGAACGTTTGTTTTATTGACATTCTATGATGTACCATTCATTGAATATTTCAGTGGCGGAACTTGTAGATTTAATTTATGACACTCAGGAAACAAGTTTCGGATGCCTCTTTTTGCTGATAAGTGCAACCAATACTGTTAAAATTTTGTAAAAATCCCAGTAATTGTGATAACTTTCCAAATTCAGAATTCAAAGCTACAAATGCTTACAGAAAATATTATTGTCGGGTTTCTGACATTTAACTGGACATGGAATAGGTTGTAAATATTAATAAATCAACACAGCGACAGCTGCCATGATTTAATATCTACATTCCAAATTAAAATCGGGCAAAAACGTATAGCTTAAAGTTATGGTTGTGAACACGATTAACTTTTCTAATAAATGTTAATGTAGATATATTTAAATAGTTTGTATTTTAATATCTGGAATGGTCCAACTTTAGAAAAAGCGCTTATTTAACGATCCAAAAGATTCCAATTGGGTTTTAATTTCGAAGTAATTAACGTGTGAGATTTATAAAAGAAAATATTTGCACGTTAATATTTTATTTCATTGCAATTGAATTATTATGTGTATGTACAATGTAGCTAAGTGGTCCTAAAATGTAACTGAGGGATAATGAGTAACAACCTACAAATCATTCATGAAATTTTATTCAGAAATATACGTTTACAACGTTCTTGGAATTTCTACAAAACGACAACGTAAAATAGCCCAGCATTAAGTCATCAATCGAAACAAAATCAGAAACGCTTATCAATCAAGATATCCATATCATCCAAATTGTGTTTATTTTGCATTCACTGTTTATACCAATAAACAGCAATTGATAACTCATTGTATAGAAAAATGCAGTATGTCAAATGAATCAATGCTGATTGTATTTAACTCTGTAAAGTAATGACTTAATGACGTTATTTCTGAGCCCTGGTCAAGTAACAGCAATAAAAATTATTGAACCAAGACGTACAAATGGGTAAAGTAAAACCAGGTTATCCTTAGTTAATTTAACGTTTCAGAAACTAACACCATAATGGAGAATTAAACGTAAATGCAATGTATGGGACAGCTTATTACCAACCCTGCTACAGTTCGAATTTCAGTTACGTGTAATCAAAGAAAGACTAGTAGGACTAAAAGCAATTCGTAAGAGCTATGAAAGCCTAGTGCACCGTGAGCAAGTAGACAGTTTTTTCATGAATATTTTGTCCACATGGTTGGTCAGGTTTTGTGACTTCCGTTAGTTCATAACAGAGACGATAATCATTACCTAAGCAACACAATTATAAATTCCTAGTTGTTTTATTCCTAGATTTACCTTCACATTAAAACAGAAGCTTGTCGATACGAAAAAAATATCTCAGGTATATCATACGAAGATATTTTAAAGTAAGTAGTTCTTTATGTCTCTTTGAGTAATTTCTCTGTCTCACTCCTTAGGTTTGTACGAAAATACTGCGATAGAACTTGTTAATAAATACGTTACTGCCCTGACTTCACTGGAGGTGAAGGTGACTGTTTGTATAACTTGAAGTGGAATTAAAAATAGGGGCAGGAGCAGCGTGTAAACACATTTAGATGCATTCTTAATACTAATAATAGTAGCTGAAAAACACAAACCCATTGAAGATTCGAAAACAGTAAAAGAAAAACAGGACTGGTGTTGGAAAACCTATGTCTTGAATTATCAGCAGTTAAAACTTTGAACGACTTTTAATAATTAAGGACAGCCTGAACAACATAAACCATGCACGTGCCGTAATCTTTATTGCCAGTGTACCTGGCTGCTGGTGTTTTCTGCAGTTCGAGGGGGATTAAAGGAAAGACAACAACAAAATGACTTTCCTGAGCATAAGCGTACCAGAAAAAAACTTTTTAACATGGAACTCCAACCAGGAAATACTCCTACTATTGTTACGTCAACCGTAGCCTAACATTTTTAATTCAAGGTAGTACAGTCAATTGAACCGACCAAACTCAGAAGATTAAATACAGTCAGTGCTCAGGACGTTAATTAACGTCCCTAACAGGGGCCATAACCTGGAACGTTAATTAGGGTCTCTAATATTAGGGACGTTAATTTGGGTCATTGGGACGTATAGTCAACCTTGAAAATCCACCGTTCTACCAAAGCATAAAATACAAATGTTCCACGGTGGAAAATTTCTTTTTTCGTCGAAAAACACTAATCAAATCAGTGTGTAATTTTTACCTTTAACAATTTTTGTTACAAAAATATTTGTTAATTTTTTAATTTTTGGGGCCTTAATTTGGGTCCTTGGGACGTTAATTAGAGTCCCGGGCCCAAATTTGGGTCCCAGGGACGTTAATTAACGTCCTGAGCACTGACTGACATAAAATCATTCGTTATTCCAATTAGGAAATTTACCTTTTAGGTAGGTGTGTTTGGTAAACACATGTATCAGTACACGGAACATATTCTGATGACAGTGTGTTGCCGAAGTTTTTAATTATGCACCCCTAATCAGAACGTTTGTATAAATACTTTTTACCATCTTTTTAAAAGTTCTTGCGTTGTTTTTGAAAACTTTTATCGGGTATTTAGCTGCTATTACGAAATCATTGGTCTTGTCATCACAGACAAAATTGACGGACAGCAAGTTTGTATTACCACTGGCTGATTAATGCAATAATTAGGATGCAAATGTTTTATATTTCAATGATTCAAATATAATTAATTATTCGTAATAACTAAACCATCGACTTAACTTAAAGTTGGACCAAGTCAACCAGTGGCCCAGCTTGAAATTCCTCCTAACAGAAATGTAGAAATGGGGTTTTTAGCCCATGAGGTCCAGTTTCATCGTGGTTGACCCGATCAAGGGCATGTATCCGTAACAAAAACACTACAGAAAAAACACAAAGTAGCCTAAAATGAGCTCTTTGATGCTTAAGTGGTCAATAGCGTACAGGCAATCAATAATATTTTGAGATTTTCATGATAAAAAAGGGATTCCACACAAGATAGCGATCTAGTAAATAGATCTTGAATATAAATACTGACAAAATTTATTCATAAGCGATGAGTTTCGCCAAAGCTTGTGGCAACGAAATTGGACCTATACTGTATTATGAATCAGAGTTTACCCATGTAATAAGTTATTACTAATTACTATGAAGTCAAATTGCACCCACTTCCAAAAAAAAGTTTAAATCAATATGCATTGCCACAAGCATGTGTGTAAACATTCAGATTGAATCAACAACTCTTTCATTTTGTCAGTAACAAAAGTGAAAGTCTGCAACTCATAACGCATAAAAACTTTCTGGTAAAGAGATTAAATATGGAAAATGCTTCGAACGGTTTAAATACTAACTCCATCATTTCAGTGCATGAATGTTTCTGAAGGTTTAAGTTGCGTTATATTAAAGATGTAAAAAAAAGAAAAAAAGCTCTTACCAGCTGTTTAGCAAGAAATAATTTCCAGCATCAACCTCAGTGTGGTATTATAGCGTATTTGGCACGAGTAGAACAACTATGAAGGAGGATCAACATCCAGCCAAAATTTTGTTTCATGGGTCTGTTTTTGGCTTTCATTTCTTGCTGCACATCTGCAAAGTTCCATACATAATTAGTAATTATTATTAAAATTAAACTATTGAAACACACATTATAAGTCAATCAAGTGGTTATGCGCGTTGAAATTTTTCGCAATTGGTTGTTGCTACAATGCTTCTGAAGTACAAGAATATTGCAAGCGGAGAGTTAAAGGTACCATAACTGAACTCTAAGTGCGATCATCGTTAATAATCAAATGGAATTTGTCGTAATTGTTTCCCATGACTGGTTTCCCGCAATAACTTTTGCTGATCGAAAGATAAATTAGTTATGTTATAAAAATGGAGCTAGTTACGGTAATCCTCAAGCTACTTCACAGAAATTAAAATAAAATGCAGTAACAAATCGTTATTGCTGACGTCTATCAATATTATTTTCTGACAAAAAATTGTTGAATGGTTCGGATTCACTCAATTCAGAGTCAAAAAATTGATAATCGAATGCTGCAATAAGTAATGGGAATATTACAATATGTTATAGAATTTAATGCGACAAAACTATTACTTTGTGCTATCAAAATTTGTCGTTAGCTACTTTCAAGTAATTTTAGTGTAAGAGCAGTTTAAAAAGGAATATTTAGAATGCAACAAAATGAACAGCAATCAGCATAATGAAAAGGCGATACTACAGAAATTCTTTTTCCTTTTCAGAATGTTTCACGTTTACCTACCTTTTAGCAAGTGGATGTTTCAAAATCAAGCACCCTTTGGAGTGGTGATGGCTTAAACCTACCTCTCCGGTCAAGCAGAGCGGTTCCTAGAATTTAACAAAAATACATTGCTAATAGCTTATTAAATTCTGTAAATTTCTCTCCTATATCAATTAAAAAAGCTCTATGTAGGGCTTCTACGTATGTGTATTTGTGGGGACTTTGCAAAAACCATGTAATAAATTTAAACTGTAATGAGTTTAAAACAACGGTGACTTTGTATTTTTAAGAGTCACAAAACTACACGTTCTAAGATTTTTATGTAATATTATTTGTACTTCACAAGAGCTTCTCGAATATAATGGCCAGCAACAAATCTATTAATAATTACATCTTTGTCGCTCGTCATTTAACCAAAACTCAAACCGTTCTGAGAATTGAAACATCATCTTGGATTTATTTGGCATGCGATTTGTTGAAAATTCAATAAACTACATAAAAAACCCACAGCGGAATTTTAATAAAGTTTTAAAAATGACTACGAACGGATATAATAGGATTACAAATGAGACTTTAATTTGCCTGCAAAATAATGGAACAATCCAGCACCCAATTTCCTTCCAAAAGGCGTTTTTCTCTGTCTGCTTCTCATGGCAGTCGAAAAGTTTATGCTGAAAACAGACAAGTAAAAAATGCTCACGAGAATAAAATCATTTGGATTATGAATTAAAAGAAAATTGTGATGCCAAAGACAAACAAAAAGTTTTTTTAATAAAACCACGCTTCATGATAATAAAGTGGTCTCTCTTATTTGCATAATATTTATCTGATACTGCAACGAACACCTGAATTTAAAATGATTCCGAATATTATTACCAAGATCCAATGAAAATATCAACTAAAGAGAATTAAATCAAGCAGTTTAAGGCATTTATTTGATATTTGAGAAATAAAAGCTGTTTTGTGTGAAACACTTACGAGTGTGTTTCGGTACAGATTAGTTTTACACTAAAACTTTGCGATGGGCAGAGTTGAAATAATTAAACTATTATAATATCGGTGGACTTTCCATCTTAACGCTTTCCCTTTTTGCAACACTTCAGCTTTGATCTTATGTAGAACAAAAAGGCGTTGGTTGTGGCCAGTCTCGACAACTTGATCTCTAAAGAATGATACAAGATGAAACTAGTTTTTGTACACTTAAATCCGAACTCGTCCATCTCACGAGGGAACCTCATGAGTGGGACCTCGTCGATTTGGCTCATATTTTGTTTACTAGCTCATTTTCATGTTTAACTATCGTGGTTAAATGGATTTTTTGCAACGCGTTGTCATTTCGGAGAAAATAATTATTTTTAAATTCCCATTTTAGATTTTCTTATGGGAAATAACATGGGAAAGAATGGCATTCAGTTAAATGCTTGTATCTTCGAAATTATCGTACCGATTTACATGACATGTTTTTCATTAAAATCCTTACAAAATTCTACACAAGAACAACTAAAATTGTACTCCATGAAAATATAAGGAATAATGTTGTATGAATGTGCTATCGGTCTCTCTAGCAAGATAGTGTATGTGGAGATATTATAGCTCGGGCTATTTAAATAGAGTAGGCATGTCAGGATTTAAATATTCATTTTGGGACTAACTTGTGTCTCAATTTTACAATTTCCGATAAAAATGTAGCCGTAGCTATGTTATTTTAACGTATATCGCTTTTGTAGTGTGGTCAATTGCACATACATACAACATGATGCATTTAAATTTGATGGAGTACAATTTAAAATCTCTTGTGTAGAATTTTGTAAGGATTTTAATGAAAAACATTTCATGTAAATCGGTACTATAATTTCAAAGATATAAGCATTTAACTGAGTGCCGTTCTTTCCCATGTTATTTCCCATACGAAAATCTAAAATGGGAATTTAAAAATAATTATTTTCTCCGAAATGACAACGCGTTGCAAAAAATCCTTTTAACCACGCTAGCTACACGTGAAAATGAGCTAGTAGACAAAATATGAGCCAAATCGACGAGGTCCCACTCGTAAGGTCCCCTCGTCAGTCATTATGCATATGTAATTCCTTGTTAAAACGTAAGTTGCGGATGCAGAGCGACATACAGAAAAGTTATATGCATCTTGATATCCCGTCCTACTCCTCATTCCTCTTGCAGAATAAAAACTAGTATAGTGAAAATAGGAAGGTATAGTGAATTGATACTGACCATTTGCCACTTGATCCTCTCTATATGTTTTTGCCTTTTAAATATTCTGGGGAAAAGGCTGATGAAACGAAAGTACACCTTCCTCCAAATGAATAGGTCACTTCCCTCAAACCATTATAGATTGGTTTTATTACAGGTATCCGAGCTGAGTATGCATGGCATTATGTAACATACCAAAAAATTCAAGTGTATTTACAATGACAAAGTTACGTCAGTTCACCCAGAGCTGAAGTGAGAGCGTTTTATGTACATACCTCATGCAAGTCATTTTACTTGTCAGCTTTTTTACTAGGGGCTTTCTATCTACCCAACTGTCATGTATGTTTTCTTGTGACCTACCAGAACAAATGAAGATGCAAAAAGTTTTTTGTCTGGGAAATGACATCGTGTGTGCAGACTTTCAAGATCCAAACAAAAAGGTAGTAATATTACGAAGAGAAACAAGTTGGTATGTTTTGCTAAACAGTTAGGTATTGTGTAAACCAACATGAAAATTATTTGATTGTTTGCTATTGAACATGAAACATCAGTATAAAATTATTTTGAACATCCATAAACATCCACCTGATGACAAGAATAAACCCCTTTTTCTCCAAATCAAATCTTACACAAGAGTCTGCTACACAGAGTTTCACATCTGCGCAAGTATGAAAAGTCCCACATGCTGTAATCAAAGTTTGGAAAACAATGAAAAGTTAGTAGAAGTCACAGGTTATAACTTCTTTAACAAAACTTTAATAAGCCTTTGTATGAATAAAAACGTCATTGCCAATACAAGCACAGACTTGACGTTTGTAACTGTATCCATATGTTCTTCTTATTTCATGTCACACGAGCGAAGAGGCTGAGATGTTTCTGATCGTCAGCTAAACCGTTTAAGTCAAAATTTATTAATCGACTGATTCCGAAATATGAAAGCTACGAAACTTATACAGCTAGTTAGTTTTGCAGTATGTAACAATTGTGGAGGTCACACACGTTGTAATGTTCAAATAAACAGTGGAACATTGTGCTACTAAACCTATAAAAATTATTTGCTTTCTTGCTCAATTGGCTGAAGCTAAGAGTCTTGACAACACTGGATAACCCAGCATAATTATATAAAATTACGATGATGATCATTGACTGGGTTTATCGAAGCAATCATTTTAAAATTGAAAAAGAATTCGTGTAGAAAAAGCTGCATTTGCACTTAATACAACTTTGTCATTATTGCAGGAGTCAATTCAAATTCCTGCAAATCAGTAATGAATTCATTCTGCAAGTGGTAATGTAAATAGAATCACCATAAATCATTATAGACTGGTTTCTGAAACGGAGTTTAACCTTCAGGATTCTAAATGCTCTCTTGAGTAGCCTTTAAGAATCAATTAATTTCAGTGTGGACTAAACATGTTGAGCGTAAATGTCAAGTCGTGTAGGGTAATGCAACTATTTAATAAGATATTTTTTAAACGATTACCCCGTTGTTTTGTTTTCATTTAAAAATAAGATTGAAGGCACAATAGCGACACTCAAAAGAAAAAGTTGTTTATAAACTGAAGGTGGCAGAACTTTTGAAAAAAAGCTAGCTATTAGAGAAACGGACTTATGTTGTATACATAATTGATTATGAAAATTTTAGCAGATCAATATTTTGTTAATAAATACGCGAATGGGCATAATTTTTATCACGTTTTTGCTGCACACTAGCCTTGCAATTTCTTTGCTGACTCAATTTGCTAGAAATGTGAACCAACTCAGGTATTTCTTTGAATGCCATCTATATTGTTAGATATTAATGGATTTTTGCTTGTTAGTCAAAGAAAATATATCAGAATCCAAGAAAACTTATTATGATGAAGAGATTTTGCATTCTTCAAGCTACAGTTTAATTGTAAACAGCAGAATGACGACGGAAGATGATTTTCATGCTTCGTAAATGAGAAGGTTGTGAAAAATGACTAGAAATTAGTAAGTGAGCATAGCTGAACAGTTGAGTGTCGTCATACCAGACTCGTAATAATAATTTGCTTGCACACTAAGCTTCAATAGCTTAAGGTGTAATTTTACGACAGTATAAAGACATTACACTTCTCCATACATTTATCTAACACATGACACAAACCTACTTGTTCATCATAACGAATCGTACATTGATCCAAAATTAATGAAAGTGAATTGCAAAAAAGGAAAAAAATGCATGACAAATCAATAAAGTGCAAACGTTTGTATAAAAATTTAGCAACATGAGTTCGAAAACTCATGGAAAATCGCTTTTTATTTCATGTCAAGTGAGAAAAGACGCATCTTTTTCAAAAATTGCAAAGCTAGTATGTTTGATTAATTAGTAGGGCAATGTATTACTAAAATCTACCAAACTACTTGCATGTTTGACAAACTGGCTGAAGCTTATAAATACTCATGGCAATATGGGACTAACGTTGCATAATTCCTCGGCGATGATGATGACGATGAAAGTGGTATACAAAAATCACAAATATGAACTTATTCAAAAATCAAAGCTGCATTTGTACTATATATACCTTTGCTTATTTATGTAGGACAACATTTGTGTTGGAAATGTGTTAATCATTCCTCGAGATTTTATTTATTATCTCTACGGATCGGATAAATATGCTCTAAAAATGGGTATTTTATGTATGTAAGTATGCTCTAAAAACTAGTAAAATATGTTGTAAAAACATACAAAATATGCTATAAAAACTCTGACTTAAGGGATGCTTAACCCAAAAAATTTAGCAAAATTCTATCTAGTATCTAGTTATCTAGTGCTAATTTAACAAGTTAATTAAAATACATATTTATATGCATTATGAATTCAAAGACAAAACATTTTATTATATGCATGTTAACTATACAGAGGTTTTAAAAAATTCGAGTTTTTCAGTGCTTTTATGCATGCTTAAACCCAAAAAAAACTTTTAAAATTTGATTTTGCATACAATATGCTCAAAAAATGCCAAAATATATGGAATTATAAGCAAATATGCTGTAAAACCCAAAATATGCTGCAAAAACTTGGTCTCGATCGACATGTTTTATTGCATATTAGTCACAAGCCAAACGACATATCTGTCAGTTTACAAACAAAAAGTATGCAAAATCATAACAATCCGGACCGTAATTATCTCTATGTTAGCTATATTGCATTATCGACCATGTCTCAAAAAGTTGCTTGAGCATCCGGCTTAAAGATATTTATGTTTCCGAGCTCTAAAGCTTGCAATAATTCCTAAAATATAGACCAAAAAATTAAATTTTCACCACTCATAACTCCGTATGTATCAAGCCATACCGAGTATTAGTGTCCTTGACCCATTAATGGTTAATTTAAAAGCAGCTGTTTGTTTCTGGAACAATTTGAACGAATCAGAGACGCAACCCTTTTTTATCAAGATGGTGAGATTTGTACAGAAACAAAGTTTTAAAGTCGTTTATAGACGGCTGCTGGAGTAGAAAGAATAAAGAGTATTTTTAGACATTTTTTAATGTGTTTACCGTGAAGGATTTATTTAGGAAATTTTTTATTGCACTAAACTTGTCCTCAACTTGAGACTTCTGAAGTACAGACTTCTCGGAAAAGAATTCTGAAAAACCAACCAGTACTTATCTTACGAAGCCTATTTATGGAAAAGTCGCAACAGCGACAACAAGTGTTTGCCAGTATCATTAAACAAGAGGCGTCACATTAGTTTTGAAAAGAAGCTTCCTATGATTGAACAAAAAATTCTTTGTTGTAGCCAAGATCATGTGTCGTGAATAATAATGCAAGGACACAGAATAAAGAAATTTGACTTTTATTTACCAATAAATAGTTGCAAAAATCCAGGTTCTTTCCGTAGAACTCACGTTTGATCTCACTTCGTACTTTTCGTTTTGCATGGTGATGGGTGAATGCTAGAAATAAGAACGAAAAGTGAGGACATGATAATAAAATAATTTGGACTAAGAATTAAAATGGATAAGTTGTCAGCAACACTAATGTAATAAAACTACGTTCCATGTGGAACGTTTGATAAAACAGCGTTTTCCATACCATATATTTCAGATACTCTAACTATCCATCTCAATTTGCACAATTTTTTATTATTGGAAGAATATTATATTTGAAACAGCGAAAATATCATATGAATTCAGTGTCCCAATAGTAGCTTTACTGAGAAGTGAAACTGCAACTTGTTGTAGAAAAATAAATTCGCTATAAAATACTTACAAAAACTTCTTGATAGTAGAAATTGTATGCAAACAATTTGCCCTTGGTTCAGTTATCGAATTTAATTTTTTTCCTTTATTAAACATTGTTTTCCTACACTACACCACTGCACAGAGTTGAGCCAAAAAATTAGGTGTTGGCTGTGGGTATTCTTGATGACTCGATCTCACGATTGTGAGCTATGACGAGCTGTTTTTCTGTAGGATAAATCCCAACTTATATATTTCATTCATTCTTGATAGAGAATTCTTTGTTCATTAAAAAGTAGCGGATGCTGGTGGTCTTGCAGAAAACCCTCCTCTTCATCTTTCTACTTGCTTTGTTTCCACCTCACAAAAAACGCAATTTTATAATAAAGAGCATAGATGTATGTTGATTTGGTACTGGTCATTTACAATCGTATCTGCATGCGTTGCCCTTAAATTTTTTTTTGAATGTTGCTGATGTTAAGAAAAGTACAGCATTCTCAAAAATAGTATAGCAGTTCATGTACAGAACTGCAGGTCGACATAGGTTTTGTAGGCATTCTCACTCTACAACATTTATTTTTGCAGGTATGGTCTACTGTAGGTTGCTGGAGGAAATTGTTGCAAAACTTTTCTTTGGGTAATAGATACATTTCTTACTTTGCTATCATTTCTTGTAGGTAAATGAAAGTTTAAAATAATATGTAGGTATGTTTTAACGTTACCCCATAATCCCGTGGTCTTTGTTTTAAAATGCTGTTGATTGCCGACTAAGGCAATTGTTTGGATAATATGCAACTTTCCGGCATTGAAAGTTTTCTGGTTTGGTTACAGAACATGTTTGTTTTCTATACTTCCAATATTTTACTATATCTGACAAGCATTCAAATGAGTATTTGTGTTTCTGTGAGTCATGAGAAATACCTCTTTTAATGGAAAGGCATTTTCTTTATAATTTATAGTGTGTACAGAAACAGTTACAATATTCGTATTAGAGGTGGGAGGTAAAAACTTGCACTTGCAAAAACTTGCCTTGCAGATACTTAAAACCACAAGCAAGCTTGAAAGAATCTTACAAGCTGCAAGCAAGCAATTCTTTTTTTAAATCTGCAAGCCGCAGGCACAAGCAGGCGCAGCCGAAATTCTTTGCAAGTACTCGCAGGAACTTGCGTTCGCTTGCACCCAATAAAACCAAAATCTGACTTCACATCGCAATTGTTTTATACGATTTACATTGAAATGTAGCAAAACCAATAGATTGGAGACTGTATACACACCATGCACACCATTTCTCTTCTCAATAGTTTCGGCACAAATTTTTATTACCGAACGGTTTTTACGAGTTCTAAAAAGTTGTCTTGTTCTCAAAACAAAAACCGTATATCGTGTGTAATCTGAACTATAGTTTATGGATTTAATTCGACTAAAGAATCTGCAATTCCTTCTTATTTCTATTTAAATCCACTATGCTTTATTGAGAAGCGATGTTACACAATATATCGGGTTTTTCGGACCTATGAAATCACCAATTTTTACTAATCAAATACGCAATGAATTTAATTGAAAACCAAAAATCTATTAATTTTACTCAAAGAAATATAGAATTCATCTAATTTGACATCATACTCGTTTATACTATAGTAACCGTAATTTCACCAGTAAAATCATTGTTTTACCAGCAAATACTTGCAAGCGCTTGCAAGTTTGTGTAAGTGCAAGTTTAGTTTTTTTCAGCATGCCTGCAAGCAATTGCAGGCAAGCATAATTTTCCTGCAAACTGCAAGTACAAGCGGGTTAAAAAATTTCTTAACTTCCCCCTCTAATTCGTATAAATTTGGTTTCGCAACTTCAAGCTCTATTTTTACTTGGTCCTGCTTTTGGAACAGCATGCATTGTTCAGTATTTATGATAAACGAGACATGTGTTTGGCTGTAGGCTAACTCAGAAGAAATGAAGCATGGGTTGATGTTGATGTTAAGGAGATGTTAGTTTATTCAAACCTACGATATGAGTTTTGAATTAAGCAATTAACTTTTTATGAATTATAAACCTAGTTCCAATGAAGGTAGAGGATAAGAGAATTTAAAATTATCATTGCGTATAAGAAATAAATATCTTCAACAAAAATGATATCTTAGTTAAAATAGACGTAAGAGCAGGAGAAAGTTAATAAATAGTGTAAAAGCGTAATCAACCATGGAATTGCCAATACGAATTTAACCAGTCTCATTGAAATATTGATTTTTTACTCGCGTTTGAAATTTAAGCATTAAGACGAGCAGCTGTCAGTTAGTGATGTTGACGTTAAAATTCGATTCGGTGGCTTACCTGTACTTCGTAGGAGATGCGTAAACGACTGTTCGTTCCTTCAACATAAGGGTTTTGTCGGCGCTTTCGTTCCTTTTTCACTAAGGTCCATAACTTATTTGGAACGAAAATTGTTGCAATAAATTCGGGCGGCTTCTCAAAGTTTGCTCTGTCACAGCCGTGTTATAATTCAACATTTTGTGTAGTGCCAAAATTGTAACTCTCCAGTTTTGTATGCTTTTGGCCACTCACCATCTTACATATGTATTAGGATACTCTGATAATGTATGCTTGATGTTGAAGAAAATTATGAAAAATAATGTTACGCTCAAGCTCAACTGCGGTAATATTTAATTCATCGGCAACATGTAAGCCTTATTTCAAAATAAAATTTCGGACCACAACTACGCTGATTACTGTTGAAAAACAAGAGAGAATCATGTGAAGCTGTTTACAATTGCATGTGTAAAGCTGTTAAAAATTTACGGTTGTCAAAAAAAACGTAGTTTAACAAGTGTATTAAACAAGTATTAACGATATTTTTATTAAACGTTTCATTATTTAGCGTAATTCTGGAAATTGATTACCGCACATACTTGTAGGAGCAAAATATTATTTATACTATTTTTGTTATAAAATTACGTTGCATGTACTAGCAATTGAAATTTATAGACTGACTATTTGGTAATATTAGCTTAAAACTTCGGAAACATAATTTTTTATATTATTTAAAAACCGAGTGTTTGTTTTTACAAGAAAGACCATAGTACAA
This sequence comes from Orchesella cincta, assembly GCA_001718145.1. NCBI lineage: Eukaryota > Metazoa > Arthropoda > Collembola > Entomobryomorpha > Orchesellidae > Orchesella > Orchesella cincta. The sequence continues at coordinate 21,933 of LJIJ01001246.1, forward strand.
TACGAGTATTCATTATTTATGCTAAAAATCATAATGACAAAAAATTCCCGTTTATTATTTATTTTAAAAACGCCATTGTTAGTGTTATACGTTGCTGCCCATCATTTTTGAACTACAAATACATCTTTATGTCGAATGTTTCTTTTTCGAACGTACTTTGAAGGACAAAGTTGTCGTACAAGGATCCTTATGTCTTCTTTAATGAAATCTAAATTGCATGAGCGACTTCAGCACCATTCCCAAATATTTTTAATAGTATTAAATATGTGATAAATTTGCTGACCAATCTTGAATTGCAATGCATAGCCAGAAAATATTGTAGTGGCATAAATCCATGATTTATTTCCGTTTTTATCTATTGTAACGATATGGTTGCACTAGCAAACTGCCAGTATACTTTTAAAAAGATTGCATGCACCAAGCACCATGTTACTCTTTCTATACAGAATCCTAATCATTATAAAAGCTTTAAAACTACCCACTGTTACTTCTTCAACACAACCCTTGTGATTAGAGTGCAAATTCCTCTGATTTCTTGGTTTAATACCTAAAAACTGTACGCAGCATTGGCCATACCCCTTTTATTTTAATGGATCAACATTTAATTTACCCCTGCCATCCGATTCCTTTGTTCATAAGAATATCGATAAGTTGATACCTCTCACCGAAAGTATTCAAACACGATGCTCTCCTTACTCAGATGAATTATGCCATATATGTAGATATCATACCTCTCTTATTCCGCATATTAAATGCTTGAAGGAATCTTTGCTACCGTCTCGTTCATTGCCGATTTTTACATTCGCCTGCTCTCATTTGGTGTCTTCAAAGCATATGATTTAACAATTTTTGCCTACAACGACTGATATCTTACAATCCTCAGCCCAGTAAACTCTTAAATGCGAAAGCCAGATTGATGTGGTTTACTCGATTCCAGCTTCTCACGGATATTTGGAGATTCAACTCGGATGCTCATGCTCTTTTCACATGATTTCTGAAGTAATACTCCCGGGTTTTCCATGCTTAAATTCCACAACAGATGATTTTGTGCATCACGTAATTTCTGCCTCTTGGGCCGTAAGTGAATCAGTCTTTTTGACCCACACGTTTTTTTCAGCTTGTCTGATGTGATGAATATTCTGTGGCCTTCAGAGATACCAACCTTAAATTTATCCTCTCCATCACATCCGATTTACGAGTTCCTTCTTTATCTTCTAAACTGACGTTTCTTATTGCGATAATTATCTTTGTCCTGGTTTCGATTTTTATTCGGCACAAAACATTCACATCATTTGATGTCACAGTCACTATTTTCCCCCTTAATTCTAGATTGCTTTCTGCAATGGGAGCAACTTCTTTTGAAAAAAAATCGGAGAAAACTTTCAGCTTCAAAACGTAGGAGCTCATATTTCTCTCCATCATTATTTTTGTGCCTTTTTAATATGTTGCACACTTCACTCATCCTCGATACTAAAAATCTTGGACGACAAAACATGTGATTGGAAAAAAAGAAAGGTAATGTTGACACTTATTAAATGTCCTGGCCTCACTACTCCTTAATGTGTCATAAGACAGACGACTACTTGGCCATCGTCCGCAACAAGCCCTAATTAACCCATTACCTTCTCACACTTTTTATAATCCTTCTCCAATCTGGATGAGTTGTCTTTCCTTCTTCTTTTTTGATAAATTTTATTTTCAGTTTGACTTAAAGCACCTCTCTACCAGTAAGGTCCCAAATATGAATACCAATTCAACCGCTCGTTGGTGTGCTGCCAACAGTCCTACCAACAGTCATGTGTCCATGAATTTTTTTTTACCGTCTTGTGGTCACCATCCTAGACCCATTGTTCTACGAATTTTACATCGAGATTCTGGTGTTCGCAAATTATTTCTTTTAACTTGGCATTCACTTAAAGCAGGTATTAATTGCTACTTTTGCCATATTTTTCTCCCCAAGAAAAAGTTTTAAACTCTTAAAGTATCAAAAAATATTGTGCCCTTGCAAGGCTCTAATGCTCGCAAGATTGTTGTAATTCCAAAGAGCTGTCTTTATTCTCCTACAGCTAACTTCAACAGTGCAGACCTTCAAAAAACGGTTCTGCCAAATTACCTCCAATTCCTTTGGCTAAGTCTCTTCCGAATTGTGAAATTGATATTAACATATCCCGGCTTCTTGAGACCAGTTTGCGTATAACCTTAACATATGTGCCGCGGAAAAGTTAAACTTGAACCTGTAGATTCTGAAGAAGAATTAGAACCATTACCACCAACACTGAGCCCTGAGTCACCCTGGGTTTTAAGTGGTAGTAGTGATTATCAATACAAATATTCGGTGGTCCACAAAAGTAGTCAAACGTGGGCTGACCAGCTACATCAATCAACGAATACCTCTGCACAAAACGCTGATATTATTGAAACAGACAGACAGACAGATTATTATTGTTATTGTCTGTGCTTGCTACCCAACATGTTCAAGTGACATATTCTGACATTTCTTCCAAAACATATATTTTACCAGCTTATTCAGAGGTTTATGATTAACGTTAAGCTGTATTTGTCCGTATTGTTTCTTCCCGAAATCTCATTATGGAGTTCTTAAAACTACCAGCTGAAGTGCAAGATTACCTTAAAGACAATATTTTGCGGGAGTTTTTACAACCAGTGTCACTTCTTTTAACCCCATTACTACATGCTGAGATTCATCCAATTAGCACTTTTGCTAATATTAATAATTTGGCCCTCGATCTGATAATTGCTACACAGTTTCGAGTGTAAAAAATTAACGTCATTAAACTTGAAGCATTTAATAAACTTCCCGAAGCGGATCAACGACTTTTAAGCAGGGAAAATTTAGGAGGTATACAAATACTCGACTGTATCTTCTTACATCAATCCGTACAACCATTAACTTACATCATCCAAATGTACATTTCCTGTGACGGTTCTGGACACCATCTGTATTCTAGAAAACGGACTGCTAAGAAACTTTGACTTCAATTAGGCTAAACGGCAAAGGAAAACAAGAGCCCTTGACTTCATAAGTTCAGCTTTCCACTTTTGTTGGGCCTTTGCCCAGGAATCTAAAATCCAGACTATAACTCAAATTGAACATGACATGTCATCCCAAAAAGACCAAATGAAGAACGAAATATCAACCGACTAGGACAGTGCTGTCAGAACGGTAACGTAACTTTCAAACGGACAAACGGACAAATACATACATAACGAAGAAAAAGTATTTTTGCAAAATTGAACGCATATTATAACGTAACATTATTCAAAAAATTCATACGACATTTTTTCGATTAATACGCTTCTCTTAATGTACAAAGAAAAGTATGTCTATACTATATCTATGTGTATGTATGTATATGTATATAATACACCTAAGTATTGAGTTTTTAAAGTTGACGTGTAAACGTCAGATTGAACATGACCAGGTCATCATTCGTTGAGCCAAGCACTGTTTTTCGGCAGCGTATTGCTATTTAATGGGACGTGCTTTACCCGTGACTGCTTCGTCTCTTAGTAAAATCAAGTAATAAGAGAAAAACAGAGTATGCCTTGGCAGAATCCTCTAGCAGTACGGTTTCTCCTTCAAGCTCAGCTACCTTAACTACTCAGCCTCATCGCAAGAGAGCTCCTTCTACTAAAAGCAGTGAGAGTGATGACGAGAACCTGTGTGAGACCGTAACAAACTACAACGCGGACAACGAGATAGCCAGTCCAGGTGCAGATAAACCTAGGAATACGGAAGGCGCCCAGTATTCTACCAAGGACAGCGTTGATGGAGTGAATAAGCAAAATGTAAGCCAAGTGGCTCAAAAATTTCTGGATACAGACGGAATCGTTCGATTTTTGTTGATCGTGCCAAAGACCTCACGCTAACCATTGGAATAAGTTCCTTTAGTATCCATAATTGGTTTATAGCCTGGCGCACAAATCAAAACAAAAGGTGCCGATGTAGTGTATGTAATACAACTCCGTACACCTGGGATCCAAGTTTGCCTTAAGTAGCCCCCATTTCTTCATCACTATGCCGTCCAGAGTCAATGCCAATCTCCGCACTAACCAACAGTGGAGATTAGCTCATCCCGAGCGTGTGTTAACTGCCTAGATACATCTTTATAAAGCACTTTTTCATCTTTTTTGTGCGTTGAATACTCTACCTGAGATGGTCACCGACTTCCCTGGGGAAGTTACCCTTTTAAATGAGGCACCCACACAATTATTCTCTCGTCCACCTATGGTTCTCCTGATTTTCAAGTTTTTTCTCAACCTACCCCCTGTCTCAACCTTGACTTTTCATATCTCTTAACTGTCACTGTCAACAAGTTTAAGTGTTTAAATATGTGTGCCAATGTGATCTTTTGCAACGTTGGTGTGCCCCATTGGTAACACATATATTATCGTTTCTTAGTTCACACTTTATTATTTTACAATTATAATATTCTGAAAGATATGTGCACATGAGATTACTTGCAATGATGGTGTGCCCTATTGCTAACACATATTTTAGTACCATTTATTTCAAACTTAGTATCATAAAAATTACTAAAGAACACTAATTAAATATATGTGCATACGATTATTGCAATGTTGTTGTGCCCCATTGTTAACACATATATCCCTAGTTTTAAGTTTACATTTTCTTTGTAAATTGTCACTCTGTTACTTTTGTATGCCTTTTTGTTATAATGCCAGCAATGTTTTGAAGTAGGGAAATCACCAAGTCCTGAATAACATTTTATAACGGTATGTCATGTGTAATCTCCAGTGACTGTTCATACAGAGACATTTCAAAGTTCTGTGAGAACAGCTCTGAAAGGACGGGGTAAACATCAAGTGACCCCATGGACATTCAAAGGAAGCACAATAAGTAAAAACCTGGTGTCAAACAAACAAACATCACTGGATGATTATAAGAGAGGTGGTGCTCATGTTACATTTAGTGGCGTTTTGGAAGGGATTTCTGTTGAAACTGATAGAGACTTCGATTTGTCAATTCAAACTTCTGAGAAACTCAAAATGCAACCTGGTGTCTTGGAAGTGTCCTGCAATTTTCAACACGAACAAACGTCGACGTCTTTTTCAAAATTAAAAACGACTTTAGCAGTCGAATGCAGATCCGACAAGAAAAAACAATTTAGGACAAAGTAGTAAATGGAAAGTGCAAAACCTGGCCAGGAAAAATTCCCTGAAGGCAGCGACGAAGCTTAGTTACATTAACAGGTTTCTGCACAAACCACAACAATAAAAACCACAACAGATGCTGAAACATGTTACGCAAATCCGGTGCACCAGGAATGGATTTAAAGCCGCGAAAAGAAACCGGATGTGAAAGTTTACACATCGAAGCATCCGAGGCTAACTTTTGGTCTGAACAAAAAGACTACAGGCACACCTGCAACTCATATGAGTCAAATCCAAATGAAAAATTATAGTGGACCGACTCCCATTATTCGCATGTAGGTTTTTATCTAAGTTTATGTTTGATTTTTCCATGAGTAACAAACACCAGTTTATAGTATATATTTGCTATATTTCGGACTCTGGAATGACAAGTTTAGGATCTAAAGGTCACCTAGGTAACAAACGATAGGGTTAGTTTGGTTATAATGCGTGTTTTCCAGGGAAAGTACGCTGCAGGGAACTGTCCTGCAGGAGAAGTGTTCTTCAGGGAAACAGGCTTGCAGGGAAACAGGCATGTACGGAAAATGGCCTACCGGGAAACTAGTCCACAGGGAACTGCCCAAGACCCTAAAAGACCACACCCTGAGGTATAACTGGGAAAAAGTATATAATGGTTGTCAAGCAAGTTGAAGTTACATTTGACAAAGCAAGACATTTTAAGATAAACTCTCTACATAAATTAGGATGGCAATAATACAGTTTTAAAAGGACTGCATATACTAATACAGCCGCACACAATGATCAACCCCTGATAAACAGAATGAATAAGATCAGAATCAAATTGGTTAAATGTAAAGTCGATACAATATAGCAATCTTGCTATTTTTTCACAAAGTAATTAATATGAGAATGTGATGATGAGACTAAATAAGTTGGCCATTATGTGTTTTATGATTGTATGGAGAGATGTTGTAATTTGGATGTGTGGTACTAATAAAAAGTCAGTTGAATCATCTTAAAAGTCAAAACGTTATCAGCACCAAAGGGAAGAAAATTTCCAAAAGCTGGCGTTAACAGTGACCGTTTCCGAGAGAAACCGAGAAATAAAAGTAACTTGTCGAAGAGACAAATGTTTAATCAAAAATGTCCTCGATCGCTGGGACAACGTGTACTACGACTATAAGGAATACGACTTCTTCAACTTCAGTTTCCAGATAAACAAGTAGTGGAACAATTACTACGGTAGTCTCAGCAAAGAAGTTTGACACCGGGACAGTTAAAAAATTGACTGGAGATAACAATCGAGTTTGGCGAATTAGAATTAGCAGCATGTTCACCACTTACAAACTACTTGACGTTGTGAGTGGCATCTCTATCAGACCAGCTGCCGCCAGGACAAGTCAAGATAAATCGGATCAAGATAACATCGAGGCAAATCATATTGACCACAACTCTGGATATGCTTATGATAATAACAGAGCTGCAGGAGAAGGACAGGACGACTATTAAGTTGCTATGCAGGCATTTGACGCAGCGTACCAGGGCTCAAATGATGATATATGCAGCGTACCAGGGCTCCATTTATTTCAACATTTTACAAGTCCGGCTTTCACTGCCGTTTTATCAAATTCTTTTCCAATGCCAACTAATGCTTATGCTCATATACAGTCCAAACACGTTTACATTTTATTTAAAAATTTCAAACAATGGATATTTTCACTGTCCGTAGAAAATCAGCAGTCTTTCTTTTAAGTTTTTACTTTTACGTCGGATTCTTTGTTTCGGCCCTAGAAGGAAACAAAACATTGGATTACCGTGGAAAAATCTTTCTAATATTTCATTGGCTTGAGTGGCTATTAGAGCTGTCTCTACACTGGTTCGCAGACAATGTGCTGCAAGCCATGCAAAGACAAGGACACTTGGTTTGGTCTCTGTCATCTTGATCGTCATCCTCCTACTATATATCTGCAAAAACTCAAAGCACCCAGCTGGGACTTCGTCGAGATGAGTAACATGGCCAAACCAATTTCGTAATACCTTTAATTTCGTATAATAGTTCAACAGGCCAGAACCTTTTTTTCACGTCACTTCACACCGAAGATGCCATTTTGAACAAGGACACAACATACGCAGATATCCATAAGATCATTGATAGGGACTGGAATGCAAAGATCCCTACCCTAATTCTCACCGCACCCCCATTTCCGGAGTACGCTCTACCAATGCACGTAACGTCAGGCTCATTCATTTCATTCGGCCTAGTTTTGGTCGTAATAATAATCATACCCGTCATTATCTAAGTATACAAAAAGATCGCAAGTCTAAATCCAGTTGAGCTACTTAAGTCAATTCGCAAAATTTTACCTCAAGCTTCCCCCCACAATCCTTCGCCAGTTGAGTTTATCATTCCAGATTTTAATATCCCTGAACCACCCACAAATACAATCCTCGCACCTGTCGTATTCCCTCCGACTGAGGTAGCAACTACCTCCAATCAGGCCGAACTAAACATTTTTACCCTAAATCAAGTTTTTCTTCCCGTACAGACAACCCCAGACCCAGAGGTCAGACAAAAGTCAGAAGCTGCTTACAAGCAGGCTCGCCTTTGGGAGGAATTCGAAAAGAATAGGGAAATTTCCCCAGTGGAAGCAAAAAAATTAGCAAAAGAGTTAGGCTCGACTAGGCACTACGTGCTAACGTGGTTTCCCATGCAACGAAACCAATTACGCAGAGAGCAAAACATTCAAAAATAATACGCTGCTCACATTTCTTGTTTCTCTCACTCCCCATTTTTCTCATTTCCAATCTTACTCACGGTGTTACACAACTCTCATTATGGTTATTCCTAAAGACTCGCTACAATATTACTTAGCTCTTGAACAGAGGAGCAGAGCAAAGAACCGACTCTTGACTGATCCGACCAAAGACAAGATGACTCACAATTTTATTGACCAGTTTTTAGCAAGCACCCTCAAACAATCCCTTACGACACATTACCCTACTCATCTTTATATCAAAGAAAAGGCTAGGACTCAGGATGACTTACCAATACGCATTCTTCCCACCCAAACCTCCCAACCACCTCAATCGCAAGACCAAACCCCCCTTCCTTACCCCAACTCAACCAGTTGGATACAACCTCCTTCAAGATTAGAACTAGGGGCAATTCAAGTGCTGACAGAGTTCAGCATTAGAAAAAGCAACACATAGCAAGTAATACCAAAATTCCTCTACTCTCTTTCACCACTCCAACTTCTCATTCAGACAAGCAAGACATGACACATTGCCAACCACTTTCCCTCATTTTCTTCAAGATATTTTATTTCTTTTTCTTTCCGACAGGAACTCTTAGTTCTTACCTCTACCTAGATAATTTCGCATTCAGCTCAACAATGGCCACTCAGAGTGACCCTTTGCAACACTTTATCTCACGTCATAGAGAAGTGGAGGGATGAAAGGAACAAGCTTCCACCAATCACCCTTTTCAAAATTCTCTCATTCTATTGAAATCTTTTAGCAAAGTCCCTTCAAATCCCTACCTTATTGAACTATTAATGTTTTCCAATACTTATACCGAAATTCCTCCTGCTCCTATCGGTTTTGCACCCCACGAGGGTGGAGCAATCATTGGACTAACTCATTACCAATTACTCCGACTAAAGCAAGAATTCAGTAGATCCTATCTCGGGATATTTTCCTCCCGTAAGATAGCCAGACTTTCAAGTAAATTAGGCTTACCTTTTGAAAATGTCAAACGATGGTTCAAACAAGAATCATTCAAATCTCTTAAAGCTAGGCATAAATCCGAAAAATCCAACGAAGCTAGTAAACATAATAGAACCACGACTTGAGATTCGTCAAGCTTTTCTCTACATCACTTCTCACATTCCTTTCCCATCCCGTTTCTCACGCTCACTTTGCCAGACACGCAAAAAATTTATATCTGTTGAGTACATAGACTCTCTTACTTTTCATGCAAGATAGATAACCGCTCCTTCTCCAGTGCGACTCTGAACGTTCTACAGTCAAGTCAATCTTAAGTAAAAATCTTTTCACGTACCAAATTATCAACTCTTTACAAAAAATATTTACAATTCAAAGCCTTTACATTTCTTTACACTACTGCTACTGCAAAAGCTAAAAATTTTCACACGATTTTTTTTGTCATATAAAGCCAGTTCTCCAAAAAAAATATAACGAATTAACTCAGTACCAAAATTTTAGTGATTAACTTCAAGACAATTTTTAACTATAAATCAGACTGACAGTGACCTTTCTTTATTCCTACTCAACGATGGAGACATATTGGAGAACGAAGCGTCCGATGTTCTTCCGTGATTACTTTATTCAAAAATTGCTTTTAATATTACAATACATCGATGTGTACATGGCCACTCTGGGGTACGAACAGGGCCCTTTCCGGGGCCTTACGTTCATTTTAGCCACAGCGGTCGCCCGTTTCTTACGCGAGGTTCTTCATCTAATTGCTATCGCTTCCCGACAACCGGACGGAGAGAGCTTTCCCCTCCGTGCACAGCTTCCGACCATACCGGTAAATGACGTAAGACAAACTAATCTTTCACCTTTTACGCAAGAGAAAATTCGCGACGGCTTATTGCACCTCTCTGAGGGTTTCATGGTGAGTACTTACGTCCTCTCGCACGCCACAGAATGCGGGCTGGACGATTTTCCGTGCTTGTCATGCGCCCGTTCTAATTTTTGTGACACGCTTCCTGCTGACAAACCTTACTTTCCCCATGTCCTTGAATGGCTTATGGGTAAGGACTACCTTGGGAACGTCCCAAATATAGTCCTTGGCCATATCCCAGTTTCCTACCTAGAATTGCTTCCATAAAAAACAATAGCCGCAATCCTATTCCAATCATTCCCTCGCCTGAAATGCCTGAGCTTTTAGTCTCGCACACAATGGTGTGCGCCAATTGCAATGGTGAGAACCACACAGCGGAGGAATGCTGGGAAGAGCCTGACTGTATCAACGACCTTTGCCAAGGGCTCCGTAACCACCGATCAGACCAATGCCACTACCTAAATGGTGGCCCCAGCCCTCCTCCCACCGGCCATGAAAGCAACTCAACTGGACATAATGACAATCCCCCTACGGATCATGAAGTGCTTGCTCCTACACAGAGAGGGATGGGGACTCCAACAATAGGCGAGTTCGGTTCTCAGTACCTGAGCCTTACCCAATTGCTGGGCCAAGCCGTCAGGTTCGCCCCCGCCAAAAAGGTAAAGGAAAATCTCATCAAGGTAAAAGCCAGGCCTATTTTCATACCTGTAATCATTGTCATTCAAACCAACATTTCACTTACATGTGCCCAAAAAATCGAGCTTACTTGCGCTGTGGCTATTGCCGTGAGAATTTTCATACTATGTCAGAGTGTCCAGTCTTAGCCAAAGTGCAATGTAAGAAATGCAGAGAGTATGGACACTCTGCTTACTACTGCCCAAGAAATCGCTTTACATGGCAGGCTGGAAGACGAGGTGGTCGTTATTAACCCCCTCCTCATTTACATAACAAAGTATCTACTCTTTCCTCTCCGCCTCTTTCCCTTATTACTTACTTACTCTATATACTCACCTCCTAACTCGGGGCGTTGGCCCAACTCGATCCTCTCAACTACTTGCTTACACTAAATGCTTAATTAGCCCATACCTATTTACGAGTACCGCTCTCGCTCTTTCTCTTCCTCTCTTTCATACGCGCATGCACTCTTTTGCTGCTCACATCCATACAATTCTAATACGCTAACAGATTGTTATTATCAGTGAAAACTTTAACTCGATTTTACAAAATGGATTCGAAATCTTACTGGGATCCCTTAATTCGGAACGATGAAAGGGATGCCTGTGACTCCTCAAATAGTTTCTTTCGGGGTTTCCTCCACTCCGTCCCGGAGCATGGGGATACCGACTTACAGTTTGATAAGTTCACAGGGGTCTTTGGCATTCCAGCCAGAGCTTTGCGAACTCATCTTGATCAGATATTGTTTTTAACTTTCATTGCTCGTTTCCCAGACGGCCAAATGGATAATAATATAGTGCATATGTCTTCAGAATTTCAACGTGTGCTTATCGTGTCCCCCCATCAGGGAGCACCCACCTACGGGCAAGCTCTTGTTGGTGGAGGGCTCACTTTTAGTTCTTAACTTCAAAAATTTGTATAGCATAGCATAGTATAGTATAGTATATTTATATATCTGATATGAGCTTAGTTAAACTTAAACACATTCTACATAACACAAGTATTGGTGATAGTGTACAATATGTATACACTATATTTTCTAAATTGTTAGAATCAGACTTAAACTTAATTTAAGAAACGCATTGTTGCCAGGCTAGACTATATGAATCGCTGTAAATGATATGAAAATATGTGACCCGGCTCCATGGTCCAAAGGCCTGAAAAGCCGCAAATAAATATCTTATCTTATTCACTCCAATTCCCCCAGTAAACTTCAATAGAAAAGGAACCTAAACCTTTTTCGACTAGCACCAACTACCGATCCCGCTTTAGTTGCAAAAAGTAGTCCTCATACAGATACAGTAGTAGGTAAAACTCCAAAGAAGGCTAAAAATGTTTGGTACGCAAAAGATGATAATACTATCTATAACTTTGAAAGCCCATATTATTTTACAGATAAGTGTTTTACTGCACATCGCGTTTTCGAAAGATGCTACAATTTCACTCAAAATCACAATAATTGTCCCCAAATCACCTTCCCCGTTTGTCGTTTTTGCAAAGGCGATCATATTTATCAATATTTCAAAAGACGCCGTCTTCTGTAAATACTGCCCCAAACGAGGGAACTTAGAGTACCTTTTTTGAATGTATAGGTCGTGTGTGTGTATTATTCATAAAATCATTTAACACACATAGGCTATACCAGATTTCCCGAGTTTAAAGAAACGGTTACTGGCATCTGTGGGAAATGACGTCACTACATTTAATGCAACAAAATCGTAGTCTGTAAAATAAATTATATGACGTTAACTCTAATCTGTTAACACACATATTTGTAAAGTATACTTCTGTGTTAGCTTTAGCTCGAGCTTAGACCTGAATGGCTGACGTAAAGTCGATAGATACATATGATGTTTTAGTTTATCCAATGACCTTTTGTAGTCAAGCAAGGTGAAATTTTAAGCGCCCCTCAGCAGAGATTGACAACACAGTTAATGTTGGGACCTCACCCATTTTTACAATTTCAAAATTGTTTGCCACTACGGGAACAAGCAAGTACGCACATTGGACATAAAAAAACAAAAATCTACTATTTAAAGTTGTGAATTTAAAAAACGCTTGCATTTTTGTCTTGCGTTTTTATTAAAAACCTAGTTAGTATTTTTAAAGTTTCAATTATAGATGAAACTATGACTGCATGTAGTCAACTTGTAAAGTTTTTTCAACCTTTCTAGCCACACCTAAATGTGACACAAATTTTTTGTCTGTAAAAACCAGAACAGCCCACTTAAAGGGTTAACTTGAAAATTTCGGGTAACCATATCTCAGCTTACATTTCCAAGTTTAGGTCAAATCCAACTGAAGCACAAGAACCTCCGGAATATGGAGCTAAGCAACATGCTACAGTCATTAGTAAAATTCTCAAGAAAAAAAGCAAGAAGAGTGGCGAATATTAAGATTTTAAATTCTGTCTTGTACTTTCAAAGAGCACAGGATGCAAAATCCAAACTCGGTTGGTCCCTACAAATTTCAAGGAATTGCGCGGAGATCAATTATCAGTTTCGTAAGAGACGATATTAGCTACTGCTGTAACGTTACTACAAAAGACGATATTGCTGATCTTGAATTCAACCACGCCATACCATGAAGGAATCAATGATGCAGGGCAACAGATACCTTTTGCAGTTCTACAATGCCACAAAGACTGAAACTTACTCATTTCATGATAAAATTTTCAAATTGAAGAAATGGGCTGCCGGAGTTACCCAAGTATTATAGCAACAAGCAAGCAGTTTAGCCATTCACTAGGAAACAGAGAATAAAAGCCAATTTATAAACGAGGTGAACGCCGTTACAAACACATAACTGCGGTTGTGGTCGTCCAATTTGATACGGGTGTCCGCAAACCCTACATGCCTGTCAAAACAAGTTACATCCACCTGAAGCCGTTGATCCTGCCCAGTTTAGCCCAGGAGTAAGGTTCATGCAGATATCGGTAAAAGGCCGCAAGCGCCAGTTGTCTATTTCCCCTGGACAGGTTAGAAGATAATATCGTCTTAAAATCCATTTCCAATTGTTACTTACAACTTAATAACCATTCGCATACAAGTACCTGTCACCAAGGACCTGACTCGTAAATTTTTCGACCATAAATATAAACAGTCAAAACTGGTTCCGTCCATCTAACTTATTTCCTAAAAATCATAATATTTTCATCATTTGTTAGTTGTCAGTTGCGGAGCTAGTGACCTGGAGTTTGGTGTGGCAAGAAATGTAAAGCTATCACGTACGCAGATTCATTAGTTATAGAGACACGCATACTTAAGCGTTTACACGAACAAAGGGTGTATGGTTTGAGTTGTAATGTCGGAAAATGGAAATGTGCGTTCATGAAGCGCAGTTCACTCCTACTCCGGGCCAGGGTACACGGAGTTTGGCGGATTGAAAATAGGACGTACTGGACGCATTCATGTCCCCACCTTCTACTCCATGGTTCTACGTCGAGATAACGCACGAGAGGTCAAATGTTACGCATTCCTTTCATTGCAATGAAGAAAGGAGAGGCAATCTGACAGATTACTTTACTTCCCCAATCGATTTGACGGAGCAACTACAGTTTCAGAATTTCAAATTTCTTGAAAGCTTCTATTGGAATTAGGTTAGAAAGCTGAACGGGCAGCAGTATGAGCACGCCAATGCGTGAAAAGATTCAAACAACATGATACCTTCATGTTTATTTGCTTACATTACTATAATTATTGAGGTTAACAAATATTTATAAGTGCATTATGCATTAAAAAAGGCATTACTTTTAAAAGATAATGTAATATTTAAAATTACTGCAAAGTAATGAAGTTAAGTTAATAACATTCTGCTTTCAAAATAAGCTGCTGAACTATGAATAAACCATTTTGAATTTTTGTCATAACATAAATTCTCATTAAAATAAAATTCTACGGAAAAATGAGTGATATAGCATAGTGCACTTTAATCTCGAAATAAGGGCACGAATGCAAAATAAGCCTTAATTATGATAGGACTTCGATTCTTACACATTGTTCAAGTTTGTTAGGTTGGTTTCGTTTCCTCGTCTCATGAAACGTCTATTTCACTATTTCTGCATGAATAACGATTTTACCAGCATACGAACTAGTTATTATTGTTAACGCTATATGAAACAGCGGCGAACTGGTGAAGCCGCCAAAATTTAAGCATAAACGTTTAGTTTATTAAATTTTCGCTATCAATTACAGATTTTTACTTCTAGTTTTATTTCTGTTTTATTTTTTATTATGACTCATGGTTTTTTATCATGTTTAATTGGCATACACAGCACTAACAATATGAAAGAAAGCTGTCTGTATGCAACGACTTTTAGCGTAACCCAATACGTGATTCAAAAACTATTAGGAAAATATTAATAAAAGACAATCAGCAAACAATGTCATAAATTTAAATAATAAATATTTATATAATATAATTTATGAACATTTTGTCGCAACATTACGTTTTTTGGGACGATCATTTTTTCCACGAGAGTTTCAAACGCGAATCTTTGCAGAGTCATATACCAAACTGCAAACCAAGGACGGATAGGAATAGATGTACATATGCCGGTCCACGTTTATCAACTTTAGGACGCATAAAATCCCTAAAGGCTTATATTAAAAAATCATACTGTTAAAGATGACGAACTGATTCAAGGTACTTTGATCCGGATTTTAACATAACTTTGAGTAAAACAGCAAATCAAAACCCCAAGAAAACATACGACCTGAAGTTTTTTATGACCCCACGCCAATGATAAAATTTGCTCTGGACATATTAGTTTTTCATCGCTACGCTAGATTAACTAAAAGTAACTAAATATTAAACCTAAAAAAGTATGTTACGTTTTCAGCTAAAATTTGACATAAAAACGAAATCACGTTAACGTATAACTCGCCTCCAAGATACAGCAATACATCGTGAGCAGACAGAATCTATCCTAGACTACGCTAACTATGGATTGCGTTGCTAAGTTTCTCCACTCCTTATTTAATTCGCAACATTTTATCGGAAAACATATAATTCACTGACTTCAAACCATGAACAGTTGAGAACCGACTCTGAAACTGACAAACAACCAAAGTCGTCCAAACCAAAGGGTGAAGGGAAAGTCCATGCCAGTCCGATAAACAACCCCATGCTTCTAAAGAGCGTTTTTCTACCAGTGTGTAGAAAAACGTGAAATAAGAATCTAAAAATTGTTCTATGAATTTGTAAAAACCTGTGTTTTTACCTTAAAAAAATAATTCTAACAGATTTTCCTTACTCTCTTTATTAGCTTCAATGCCCAGATAATATTTGCAAAACCAATTTTAATTAATTGAGTCCGTCATTCACAGTTTAAACAATCAAAAAATCAAGTGCTGCCAAAAAGCGATCCTTTAATCATGTTACAACAAAATGAGATTTCCATATGACGTGGGAAGACGTCCAGCAACCAACAGGAAGCGACTTAAAAGGAAAACCAGAGCCGAGAAATGCGAATTGGAATCATTCGTACGAAGGAGGCTATGCGCGACCCATGAAGAGATAAACAAATTGATCTAGTACATGTCAAAGAAAAAGGACACTCTTTTTGAGCAAGACGCATAACTCAGACAGTTAAAACAATTTGAATTAAATTTGTTTGTGGGACTATTTATTATGGTCAAAACAGGTAAACATAATTATAATTGCATAGTCACTAATTGTACTTCCTTGTAACAGTAAACGATACTTATAAACTATACCAAATGCCATTGTATTTCTATGGGTAGAACGAGTGTCTACTCGAGTGTCTAATCTACGTTCATTATGTAAACGGGAAAGCTTTCTACTGCTTCAATGCACGTTGGGTGCGGGTTATACGTGCATGGGTTTTGGAAATGTACATCCGAAGCAAAACCGGTTGTGCAATAAATTATAATGGAGAAGAATTGTCGGGAGGTTATGTCGATGTAAAACATAAATTACGAGAAGAGTTGAGGATCTCAGACAAATTACTCATTCAGCATGGTACTACCCCGCTGCATTCCGCAGCAGGAAAGAAGTCGATTACGGGTGATGGAAAATAAGAAATGGATGACTAGCAGGTTTGACAATCAGTAGGGCAATCAGTTATATATTGAACGAGGCAAGATGGCAAGCCTGATCTGTGGTTCACATATGATGATAACACCACTTGCAAGCAATAAGAAATCAATGAGAAATTAAAGGTTATCCATTAACGTTTGGCGGCAGTTGATCCAGGAGTACGGAATAAAAATGAAAAGTTCATGAAAATCATGAGATTATGTGGAAATAAGCAGAGTTCGTTTTGGGAATGGGTAAGTACTATGGCAACTCTCTGTTGCACACAGTGTTTGCGTCAAATTTTAAAAATTGCAAAATCTTAATTATTAATTTACTCTATCTCTCTACTCTTTTCTTGCTTCTGCCAACCAGATCCACTCGCGTTCTACCTTTTGATTCGTCTGAAGCAACTGCGCTTGTAACATCACAAGTCTAGTTGGTCAAAATATTTGTTAGTATTTTTGTAGTATCGCTAACTGATTATGAATATTATGAATGAAGATTATTCACTATAACATAATAATAACTTTTAATTTTTACAACTGCAATAACATTTAACGTAATTTATATTGGAACATTTGTGACCCTAAAAGGCTTCCCGAACGACGACTTCTCAAATTTTTTCGTCAGTCAAATTTGTTAGCCACCTAAACTAGTCGTGTGTTTTAGGTTATGCCTAAAATCCATTAAAAAATTTCACTAGTATCTACAAAATGCAATGCTAACATTCGTTACTTTCTTTATGCTTACTATCTTCATATTTCAAATACACTGGAGTACTGGAAAAATATTCCGATTACAACTAATGTTTACAATAGTTGATCTATTGAGAATTATGAATTTGCTTATTTCGGTTATGATAGTGAATATTTTTAAATTTTAAGCACCATCAGGCTGTCACATTTAAGTTACTTGAACTTAGATCGATACAAGGTTTTTGAAAATGCCAATAATATCACAATGCTCACATTGATTTTTTCGAAACGACTTCTCTTAGAGCAGCCGCAATTTATGATGAATACATATCCGAGGTTACAGAAGGATCTGATGATCAGTCAAATGAAGTATTCAACAATATGTTATTATAATTTAAAGACAGGCGTTACCAAAACGACGCATTGTGTGGCAGTAAGAGTTTACTGAAGAGTTTGGACTAACGATACAAGGCTTTTACATTTTAGGCACGGGTGAAACCAGATACTGACATATATAATGGCCAATCAATTAAATCGTAAACATAATTAACTAACAAAAATTCTACTCAACATTGATTTTCAAATGAACAGAAGTAAGTACGTAAATTAAGTGAAAGGTGCGAAGGTGCACTACCTCGCCGACTAGGCTTACGATTTTGTAAGGGAAATGTCAACTGGACAGAGAACTTAACAGCCACCAAATATTCAGTAACTCAGTAAATAAAAGTACCTGCGGTGTTATGTCTGCATCTTTTTGAAATTGCAACTTCTAAAATAACCCAGTGCTGCCCTGAACGAATACCTTGGTATTTTGTGTATCCTAAACAAATAACTACTGTATTTGATCAGCCGTGTTTAATATTCAAAAATAAAACAACTGTGACACATTTCAAAGTTGTTCTAATTTGTAAATACAAAAGCTGTTTTTATTACACAAACTAAAACGTCACGACAAGATCCAACAGCTAAGCCCACTTTGTGTAGGGATCCAAAATATATATTACTGAGGTAAATAAAGCGCAAAGTAAAAGCGAATATTTAACCTCTCAAACCGAATTGTGAAGTTGACACCTTCATAAATGACACGACGCGAATAAAAGGCTCCACATGAAAGGAACGAGTAAAAATCAGACAAACTAATATTTGGAGTATTGGTTAACCTTTTATGTTTATGCTTGATGTGATCAATAGATAGCGATGACAGGACTATGAGAATGTTAGCAAAGTACTAGTTGTTAAACATTCGAAATCCCCCAGCGGGGGAAAATGTTCACCACAAACCAAGCTAATTGGTAAAACTGTTTAGATTTTACATTACAGTAGGCAATGCTTTACTTGGCAGTTCCATAGGAAAAAGTAGCCGAGCTAAAATCTGGGCGTTATTGGAGTTATAAACAGAAGCCACTTCTATATTAGCAAAAATATTTGTTTGAAGGGAATCTGTTAAATTAGATTAAAAAATCCGACCTTTGCTTAAGAATTTTCTTCTGGTTGCACAATTTCTTTGTATCCAAATGCAATTCGTAAACGCATGCCCTTTTAGAAGATTTTTCTCTTTATATCATTGTTGGTGGACTATTGAAAATAGGATTATTACAATTCTAAAATACGAAATGAAGCAAATGCTATAAGAACGTATAAAGGATTATAATCGGTTTTCGAAAACGACAATTGGAATTAAGAGGTTTCCGATGGCACACGATTTTAGCCTTCTAAAACCCCTATTTTAACCTGATTTTGCCATCGACTTCCAAAAACAAGAAACCAAAACGGTGATAGACCATGCAATCGTTGCGATTGAAGTTGCTATGCATTTTATAGGTACTCCGTTGGCAGTATCGTAATACATTTGTATTTGCCAGCATATTAAAATTCGGTAAATTAAGTTCGCATTCTATACGTTTTCTAAATCAAATTCGGTTTTTTGAGATAACGCCATATTCTGAAAATGCATGTGAAAGTTTTTCTCACAGGATTGTGAAAGAAAAAAATCTTCTTCACTGTTATTCCGCTATAGTAAAGTACAAAATCACATATCTAAGTTTCATCCCTGCATAACTTTTCTGATTTGATCTATACAACGCTAGGAAACCTGCTTCGCGTAACTTAAGGCATTGAAGAAAAAACGGTTACTTTATATTTCTGTTTAGATACAAGGAATCCCGACCACAATTGATTCGAACTCAAGATTTCCTGTGTGGAACGCGAAAATAGTACCGGTACGGAGTAGCCACAGCTTGAATACCCGTAGGATCCAATATCTAAAATATTTGTAAGAATGCTACCACCCAGGGATAATATTCAGACTTTAAATTTCTGAGTTTAACTTTGTTTAACATTTGTCATCACTTACTCAAGAACCGAACCATGAAATTTGCATTATGTACCGATGTTTTTTTTATGCATAAAAAATGAACTGGAATTCGCGAAGAGGAGATCACTAGTTCAATCTTATGCAAACAACGCCAAATGAAACCAGAATTAGATCAGGATTGTTATATAATCTTTGCGACTTGCCAAATTGCAGCTAAGTTAAAACATACTTACAACACTACCAATCAAAATGTTGTTTGATATAACCAGGCCAACTTCGTACATAATCACGAAAATACCGGAAAAATTATAGTATTTTTAATTTTTAATTTGCTTTTTATAGCAGGTTCAATGTAAATAGGCCTTCGCGAAGTTACTTAAGAGACGTAAAATTATTCCTTCAATTTTTTGCTTTCGTTACCCTTTTTTGGTTATCACAAATATTTTTGTGTAATTCCTGAATGCGAAATTTGCAAAAACAGTTCTCGACTTGGATATCAAACCCCACTGAAAAATGCTTGAACATTTTAAAGTTATCCCAATAAATTCATTTTTAACACACCCACGTCATCTTTGAAGAAAAAGATAACCTGATCATAAATTAGGATCCCGAAAGAGAAAGTTCGCAAACTGATTTCTCGCTGCTTCATAATGTTTTCCCAAACTATTGATTAAAATATTCAGACGTAAATAACTTACTTTTCCGACCATTTTTGGCTTTATTCCTGATTTTTTAAACTAATACTTACATTTGATTTCGAGTTTAACTGTTGGACTCACTTGAGGAAAATGCCGGCTTCTTTTGTAGTGATTGTTATACCAGGTGAACCAAGTCAAAGATCTCCAAAAATTAACTTTCCTGACCATATGTAGTGGAGTGGAGTGTATATGAGTTGGAGAGTAGCTTGTATTAGCTTGTATTGAAGCTTGTGTGCGTATGAATACCTATATATGTGACTGATTGTACTGTAGATGAAGGTAAGAAGTAGAAGATAGCAATAAAACGTTGGTGTTCCTTGGGACATTAAGCATTACACCGCGAACCTCCGACCGAACAGGTCTCTCGTTGTGTACCATTTTTTCATTCCGCCTAGCATCTTCAGTAGAGAGGACGATCCGTGCGCAA
The DNA here is from genome assembly GCA_001718145.1 of Orchesella cincta. Lineage (NCBI taxonomy): Eukaryota > Metazoa > Arthropoda > Collembola > Entomobryomorpha > Orchesellidae > Orchesella > Orchesella cincta. Next base: position 42,505 of record LJIJ01001246.1, read on the forward strand.
GTAGCAAGGGCATAGAAGGGCAAGAGTAGTGGTAAAGGAGAAGGAGATAGAGGAGTGGAATCTTTTACATATGGCGATACCTCCAGAAGAACAGTGATCTTTTGATTTGAGCAGTTAGTGATAATTAACAGGACAAGTTAAAACTCGCTATAAGGCGAAAATTTTTTTTAAAAAAAGGGGTTCAAGCCAAAAATTGAGCAAAGGACGAATATTGTGGAAAAAGTGCAAATCCAACCCGAAAACGAAGACAAGTCATCACATTATATTTTTCATCCATTGGTGAACTGACCCACCGCCCGCCTGAACGATAATTACGGACAGTAATTAACCGCACCGGGTAGCTGTTACCAACGTCGAGTTGCTGATAACCGTGGACACAGTTCAGTTCAACCCAGAGAGAATTCTGCCAGTAACAACGCCATTGGGACTTTGTTTTTAGTAGCTTTCGCTACAGACGCGTAATTAAAACGCACGTCGTGTCATTCATCATTCAAGACAGAAAACATCGTTAGTGTAGTAATCAGATAGGTCAATGAAATTGTAATTAGTCAGTGGTAGCTAAAAAGAACACGCAGAAAGCGTATACAAGGTATATGTATATTTGTACATGTAGGTTATACACTAGCGCCACACACGCCTAGAGCGTAACTATCTGAGGCAAGGTAATGTTTTTTTTAGGGAAGCGTACTTATGTATACATACACAGTGAGAGAGCACACCAACTTTTTTTTTATTCTTTTATTTGAATTTCGGACCAGCCATTCAGAACTCAGAGACATAAAGACAGGATTTAGATACATTTAGATATTTTTTCCTTCTTTCATGCAATATGATAGTAGAAACAGAACCTATTTCATGCATATTGATTGGCTAGACGAGACCCATTTGAAAGTAACAGTTTTTGTTAGAGAATCAAATCCACCTTTTCAATACAAACCAAAGATCGTTTACCATATTTGACACGTAGTAACTAATGTAGACATTTGTAAAATGAGTGAACAGAATGAGAAATTTGAGGAGGCTTCTTCAGAGTCTCCAGGGTCAACGACAGAAATAGTTGAGAAAGATCTTAATTTGAATTTTAACGAACAGTCTTTTACTACGGTATTGCATACATAGTTATTTATGGCAATGGTACACTTTTATGAAATTTTTGGTATTACCGTTTGGATTACTCGGGGCACCAGCCACCTTTGTTGAATTTTATGAATAGGGTATTAGAAGGTTTAATATGAAGATATGCTTCGTGCACATGGATGATTTTATCGTTTTTCAAAGAACAGGAAGAACACTTGGTACATCTGCGTTTAGTTTTTGATAGGCTTAAGGCCGCAAAGTTGTCAATCAATTTGAAAAAAATTTGTTTGCAACCAGGAGTTAGAATATCTGGGACATATCATTTTTGATGAGGAAATTAGAGCAAATCCGGAAAAAAAAGTTACAGCAATTGCATACATATAGGTACTAATCAACGGAAAAATTAAACAGACTTTGCAGTTATTGGAGCAGTTTCATACCTAATCTTGCAGATTTTTTTTTCTCCAATAAGTAGGTTATTGACGAATACATTTTCTATTGGAATTTTAAAAAAAGGATAGAACTTTGAAAATAATAAGAGAATTTGAGAGGATATTTTGTTAAAGGGAATAGATTATAATTTTCCTTTGTATTTTAATACTGATGCGAGCGATAAGAGAATGGGAGCTATTTTAGCACAAGGATAGTGGGGAAAAAGCGAGTTGTAGCTTATGCAAGCAAGAAGTTTAAAGATTCAGAAACCAGATTACGTGCAGTTGAGAAAGAATGTAAGACAATTTTGTTTGAATTAAGAAGTTTCAGGATTCTTAGGAATTAGCGAGTTACTGTTTTTACGGACAAAGCTTTAACGCATTGGTACAGTCACCATTTGAGTAATAAAATCTTGCTAGATGGTCATTTGAAATCGAAAACTTGGGTTGTGATATTAAATATTATGAAGGCCGACGTAATATTTTAGCGGATATATTATCGCGCATGCCAGTTGATGATTAACCTGCTGATGAGTCTGATCAACTTGTTAGGAGTTCTGAATTTATATATGCACTTTGCGTTAACTTTGAAAACTTAATACTCACATTTGTTATAACCGGGAAAAGATATTGAGGAGATAGATAGATAACTGAAGAATGGTACTGGGCCCATTACTTTTCTTCAACGTTTTGAGTTTGTAAATGGAATCTTGCGTAGGCGTGTGCAACAATTAGGGGTAAAAAGGGTAAAACCTAGCAACAAGGGTATTGTAAATAATTTGAGTTAGAATGTAATGCTAAGGAACCAATGTATGTAGGGGTCCCGCCAACGAGCGAAGCCGAAGTACATGATATCGTTGCATATTCACATATGTATGTAGGGGTCCGCCAATGAGCGTAGCCGAAGTACGTGATATTCGTTTAGATTCACATATCGTATGTAGGGCCGTCCGCCAACGAAGCGAAGCCAACATATAGGATTTTCGTGTGGTTTTTCACAATGTTGCAAGTAGGGTCCGTCAGAGAACGAAGCCGAAACGCAAGCACGCGCAAATGAAGGCGCAAAATACGCGTATTTGAAACGCCAAGGTAAAGAGATGAAGTTTATGAAAGCTACAAGCAGTTATTGTGTTACGAAGTCCACATATGGAAAGGGTAATGTTTGTTTTAACCGCACCGGAGGCAGATTATTTTGGTAGACAAAGGTCATAGTTATCTTGAGGACCACGTTTTTATTGGAATTGAATAAGAAAGAAAGCCGATTTTGTACGTAGCGGTCAGATTTGTCAGAGTCATAAACGAAAGAAGTGAAAAAATAGTTGTTTGGGGAAGTTCCAATTGCGGAATCTGTTTTGATACTATAATATTGAGGAAGAGCGATTTAAGTTGTATTCTGGACATGCCGAAAGGCTTTGTTTCAAAACGATGAGTGTCAGATTTACGACCATATTATCCACACAATTCACCACCGAAGAAACCTATTTTGTCACTTTAAAGAATTGGTAGTTTTGTAAAGAACGCGGATTGTTAAGTGAACAGAGAGTGAGAACGGTGGTAATGTAAATTACCGTGATAGGCGCATTTATTCACGAAGGCAATAAGTGTATGTATCATTTTTTCCCAGTAGAATGGCCCAAATTACCTCCCACCAGAAGCAATTGGAAGACGGCTCAATTTTACCGAACTCGCTTTACATGCGAAACCTCCAAGCTGAAAGTTTTACCGTTGAGTGTTGCAGTGACTCAGGACAGGGTGAAGATGAACCCCGGCGGACACTCGCCGTGTCGTCACATCCCTTTGGAGTCATGGAAAGATCGTTTCGGATTACCCGGACATGTTAACAAACTGGACATTTCCTCAAACAAAAGATTTTTTGGTTTGTGAAAGAAGATGAACTTGATGATTGTATGTATCGTATAATATTAACGAAATGTACATTAGCTATTGATACTGAATGGGATATGTGTATTCTTATTTCCGTTTGATTGCGCTGATTCATTTTTTGTGTACGATACTCATGTTTTGTTGTAGACGCGATTGCCTTACTTGAGAAAGTTAGAACTTATCTTTATCGATTTTTATAAACTGCTAGTATTTTAAAATTTGTCTTTGGAACAGGAGATTTTGACGCTTTCAAAGGATTTTGATTTGTACCTTTGATTTGCAATGATAATCCACAAGCAGTTCAGTTTTTATTTAGCAGGTGGTAGAGCCTTTTTGACAGTGTGCTTGTAAAAATATTTAATTCTAACATAAGGTCCAATCAGGTAAGTCTTCTCCCTGACGCAAATATTGAGGCTACAGTGCGCAAGATGAGGATCGGACCTCCATCCTAAGACGCGTTTCCTAAGATGTCGAATCAAAAGATGATTTTCTGCCTATCCCAATTCCCTATTATTATAAATCCTTGTGAGAAAATGAAAGTTCAGTTTACTTTTGTTACAAATTCCTATATTTCAGTCGGGCTTAGATTATCTCTCTCGAACATAACAAAGTTATTGACCCCGTCAGCACCCAGATTTACTTCTGTTCTCACGCGAAAATCCCTCAGTACTGTACGCATGAGATCGACGCGCTCGGGAAATTGACGATTAGACGATTGAAAAAAACAACGCAGACAGCGTTCTCACGCAAAGAAGAAAATAGTACTTTTTCATTGTTCTTTAACTGCAAGTTTAAGTTGTAGCGAGAAGATATGAGACAACAAAAGTTGCGCTACCCAGCTATTTCGCCTCAACGACCTTTGTACTGTCTCATTCACTCGTTACTACTCCATCGCAGTGCAGCTAACTGTGTTTGCCATGAACCACTCCTGATAAAGCTGTTCTGTATTCATCTGAAATGTTGTTAAGGTCGGCTCTCATTTTGGATACACTCCTGCTGTAACTGAGGTTTATTTGATGCGATTTGACTATCTTATCTATGTGTGCATTGTTACGCAGAGCAGCTAGGGATCTAATCAGCCACAGACTCTGAAATTAATTTTAGATACTCTGGAACTTCAATCTAAACGTTTCGCCACTTAGTAACTATCCCTGATCTTTCTCGCGGCCATCTCATCATACCGACGGGCAAGCTTCCGTAGGAAAGTAACACGCGCACCCAAAGCGCCTGGAGGACCATATTGTTGAGCAGCAAGATGAATCTGTCTATCGTGTTGCTTGTGACGGACTGAATTCTGTCTCGATATCTGAATCATTCAATTGAGTTTTGACTATTTGTAATCGCGTCAAATATGAAGCATTTTACCGACGTTTATCAGGGCGTACAGCCAGCCTGCTGCCTGGACGATAATAAATCGCAACGCTCATCCTGTTTTCTTATCCCACATGGAGACTGTTAAAACGTTTCGTTGCTAGGGAAGCTTGAGAGCCGAGAGTGATCCAAACCCTTCTTGAGTGAATGAAATACGATTTCCGAGCAGGTTAAGGTACAAGGAATTGATGTTCAACTTTGCATAAAAAATTATTCAATCTATATAATGCTCTCAGACATATTTGTAAGAGCAGGTTAGGGGATGAAAACGACGACTGTAGTCGCCAGATTACCTCTGCAAGTAATGCGAAGAGTAGAAATGGGCAACCTTTAGATGCGATGGCGTGTTAAACGGCGTTAAGAGAGTACCGAAAAAAATTTCAGGTGCCTGGGGAGGATCAGGCGATAGCATCGCTTACGCAGTCCTTTGGGTCGACCTGGACTTCCTGGCTAGTGGAGTGAGTGTACCGTGCCAGCGCCCGGACGAGTAAGTCTTGTATTGTAAGCTCTGTATTGACAAGTTTCGTGACGTTATGCATACCTAGTATATGTTGATCGCATCTCGTCACTTCTGTAGGCATGAACCGCTAGAAGCCTAGAAGAATAGCGATAAAACGTTGCGTGTGCCGTTGTGGTGACATTTAATTACAGCATTACACCGGCGAACCCCTCGCACCCGACCAGTCTCTGCCCTCTGCTGTACCCTTTCATTCCCTAGCATGTTTTATCAGGTAGTAGAGGCACGATCCCGTGCGCATAGTAGCAGAGGCCATAGAAGGGCAAGCGTTTAGTTGTGGTCATAGAGAAGGAATAGCGCAGTGGAACTCTTTTTACACATCAACGCTGTTACACCCAACATAAATCGCCTACAGTAAGAAGTAAGTCCTAAGGACTCTACCCCTCATTTCCTGACTCTCAGCTGGCCGCGCAGCCCCATTTTTTTTGTTAGCTCAATACTGCCAACGAAGAAGACAATCACATTATTTCTCAACACTCCTTCACCAGCTCTCCTTTGACGATGACTCGGTATCTAATAACCGATAACCAATAGCTAGCTATTCATGCAAACATCTCGCTATCATGCATTCACTACAGGATTAGACGTGGCAGCAAGGTTGTTCATAACTTTGCGCGATAACGCCGACTAATTAGATGTCGAACTTTCTAACGTATCACTTTTTTAACCTTACACAACTCTATCTCTAAGAAATCCCTCAGTAATCTAAACATCGCCTGTTAACTTACCCAATGCGACGAGACCATCAGGTTTCTCCTCACCGGCTGTGTAGCAAACCTTGATGTAATTCCCCTCCCTGAAAGTATCACCAAATAGGCTCATGGATCGAAGTTTTTTTCGCAAACCAAGCAGCGTATAGGTTTCATGTTGGTAGGAAACTCCAATCAGAAGGTGCATTATCGGCAACCTCACCCTTCAGCGGAGTCGAGAATAAATACAAAGATTAAATTCCTCATTAGCTCTCCTTTTATTTCATAAATGGTCAAAATGTGTACAGGCCTCTGCCCGCCATGGTCATAATATTTTTGGAGATTTCCATAGATAACCATGGAATTCTCACCTAAAATACGATCATCAAGTAACACTTGCTTTGTTGCTGGCCTTTTTTGCTTACCGTACCATAAACAACGTCACCTCTCGCCTCAAATTGGCTACTCATTTCTATTAGTGTAGGTCTGATCCACACGCTCTCAATACTCTTACAACTTTCCTCAATAAACGAGGCTCTCCGCTCTGATCAGTTCGATGTAAATATGCTGTACTGCTATTTATAAGGTACCTAGGGTCTTAATAATACTGGTTCACACCAACTAACCAGCCTAATTAGATATGCAGATGAACATCCTCTTTTTTTTTTTGTTTTTTTTTTTTTTTTTTTTTCTCTCTTCTTTTTCTGTTTAATCATTGCGATACAATTTTTAATCTTTCTTTGAATGAAAACTTTTTTCCTCGTTCTCGTTCATTCACTTGCTACTTTACTAATTGGCGACAAATATTAACAAGTATCAACCTTTTCACATGTTTATAATTTTTATCATTTTCCTGATAAAGAGATACGGATTTGAGACATACTTCCCGAACAGGTTTGTGCAATATCTACCTTTCATCAGTTTCTAGTACCATCGAATGTTTCTCTTAAGTTATAAGTGCTTGTATTTTACAGGAACTATAAAAACACAAACCGAAGCTTATACACAGCAGCCTTCAGTGCAACTCTGTCTATTACTATTCTCTCCAGCATCACAACCCTTACGTGGCTGCTATTTATGCTGAGCAACTTTGTTGCTGAGAAAGTAGGGTCATTATCGCTCGCCTTAACTAATTTGTCTTCAGGAGTCATTTTCTGCGACTTTTTTATTGCCTTCGCCTGCTGCAGTATATCTAAAAGTCCCATACATAACTGTTCTCAATTCGATCTCATAAAATCTTACTGAAATGCAACCACCTTATCTCAGGTCTTCTACAGCATTTTATGCCTTACCTATGCTTTTTTAACAGCTGCGTAGAGGTTTTCAAATATCTACAGAAACATTTGCAGCCCCAGTGCTCGTCGTGTTGTAGGATCTAACCCTTGTCCGCTCGGCCGCACAAACGCGGTTCCTAGAGTTTCCTGATATTACCACTCAACTAGATTTACGCCCAAAATAAGTCTTCTGCTAATCGATCATTCTCCGTAGCCTAAGTCTAGTGCCGAACCCCATCATATGGCTAAGCCTTCGGTATTCGTAGAAAACTCTTCCGCAGAAGTAACACAATAAATGTAAACCTGTAATGCTACCCTAATAGGCGGACTTCTTGTTTTTTCGGGCACCCTATAAGCCACACATTCATAGGGAATTTCATAACTAACTATATTTGCTAGATTTTTATATGCCTAGTAATTAAAATACACGACAAGTATTTCTTGAATAAATTTGCCAGCAGACACAACCAAGTAATTTGTAGCTTTCTTGCTCGGTATTTGTCACCAAAAACTCGAATACCCTATCATGCATTTTAGAAAATCGCTCCTTAGATTAACGTTAGGTGACGATCCTCTACTACAGAAAAATCAATACACTAAACGAATACCCTGCACCAATAGCTAAATGTTATGAAAATTTTTGGAATAACGCACACAACGATACCGGTATAGTATAGGTTTAACATTCCCCTGTCACTCATCGACCGTCATCATAAACGCTGTTGGTAGGACGTAGAATATCTTTCAAGATTGTATCTTTCTGCTCGGTCGCACTCATTTCGCCGACCTTAGTTTCTCCATCGTACTCTCCGTCTCTTCCGCTTCTCCCTACTCTGGATCCTACCATCCCATCTCACCCTCCAGTCCGCTCCTCCCATGTACTGCTTGCCCATTCTACCAACTCACCCCCTCGCCTCCCCCCTTGCTACCCGTTCTGTCACTCTCGTACCTAATCTCCCCGTTCTATCTTCCTTCCACTCCCCCTGTTCTCCCGCATGCACCTCCCCTCCATTCCCCCTCGCCTTATCTTCCCTCCCCCACACCCCTCCCCTCGTACTCCACTCCTCCTCCTCCTTTTACCCCCTCGGCACCACACCTCTCCTCTCTCGTCCTTTCCTTTTCACACTTTTTTCTTCTTCTCATGCCCCCTCTACTTTTTGATCGAATTTTTTTTCCGACCTGTTTTCCTTCCCTATTCTCCCTCTCCACCTGCCCCCCTCCCATTTTCGGCTCCTTCCCTTCTCGACGGCGAACGATCGTGCACAACCCGCCCCCCGCGCACGACTACTACCCATAGATGACCCTGGCAGCTCCCCTTCCTGCCTTTTCCCCACCCCACTCCCTAAGGATCCATTTTTCCGCGCTCACTCTCCGCCCCCGCCTGCTCCCTCTGCTCGCCACGCCTCTCGGCACACATCCCCACGCATTACTCCCCTGTGCTCCCGCACGTCCCCCCCTTATTTACACCCCACTCTTCCGCGTCGCTTATTCCACTCCCCTCCTCTCCTACACCCTCTGGAGCGCTTCTCGTCCCCCGCTTTATTTTCCTTCTCTCCTCTCTTTCCCTTCTATCTGTAATTCTGCCCTTATCACCCTCCTGCCCTCAGTCTCCCCTTTACCTCCAGGGTCGTCTCGCTTTAGTTGTATTATCTTCTC
>LJIJ01001247.1:0-51320 GCA_001718145.1 Orchesella cincta
CCCTGAAAATGAAATATATCAAGGTGATTTTTCACCTAAATCTATAATGGAGGAGCACATTAAATGTGCTCATAAACGTAAGCTGATAGAATTATTTTTCTGATGAATGAAAATTTTATGTGTTTATATTTAAACTTACTTCAAACGTTTTACACAGAGCAACCAGTTGGACGTCGTTTTTATGAGTGTTCTCGTTGCTGCGGGACATTTCCACGATGAAGCCCTTCAAGAGCACAGAAGGAGCATCCCCGCAGACCGCAACCGTTTGCGAAATTTGTGGACGCGTCATGAATGTATCAAGATCGATGATTGCGGTTTCCATTCATCAATTTACACATAAAAATGACGAAGAGCGAAAGCAGCTTTGGATGCTGGAGAAAACGGAGCATTCAATAGTTTTCTGGATCCCGCAAACAAGAGGCGAAGGGTGAGAGGTAGCCGAAGTCCCTTTGCCAAAGCCGGTCGAAGTTATCCAGTGTAAAATGAAAGTTGGAAAAAATAAGTTGGGGGAAAGTGGGTTTTCATTTAACATGAGTAGCATTTTTGCTCCAGAAAGGTTCATTTACCCTGCAGTTTTTTCAATGTTTTTTTCATTTTTAAGTTTTAAACTCAACTGTAACACTACATTGACGTTTAAATATTCCTTTATATTAAACTTAAACAGTAATTACATTGGATATTTTTAATCTGCTGTATTTAAGAGCAATTTTCAATAATAATAGTATTTGGCGTCGTAAGATCTATGTGTTTCTGGTAATGCTAGAAAGTTCGTAGTATATTATTGGGTTTGGTTTAGTTAACTGTTAATTGAAGTTTTAAAAATCTAGGTTTATTTAGTATTTTACACTATTAATTTACATTAGTTTTTAGGATGTTCTCTACCTTATCACATGAGAGGCTTTAGAAATTACTATGAAAATGATGCTTTCAGCTAAACAACCGGTTTTACTATAATAATGATTTAATATAAAGTTACAGTTAAACCTTCCTGGGTCCCTATTCACAACACCGGTTACCCGAATTTTTACCAACGGTTATCTCTACCCGGGAAATTTAACCAGAATTTTAACCAGAAAAATACCCATGGTAACTTAACCGGACTTTTAACCCACTGTGTGAATAGTGGTATTCACAAACATTGTTGGGCAAGGTTAACCACAATATTTACCCGAATTTTTACCCTTGCTCCATAGCAAGGGTAAGTACGACAGATCTTAGCCTTGAATACTATACCTTTTATTTCTTCGACTTTTATCTTACCTTATTACGTTTTTACGCTATACTATGTGTTTTTACATAGGAATTTACGCTCCAAATGGGTTTAATGACATATTGCTTAACACTAGGATTTATGTACATTCAACATTCTTAAAACATTAAAAACAGCATTTAAAGTGTTATGCAATTAGAATTAAATTGAACTAAATTATTTTAAAATCTTTCGTATCAAGATCTGTGATTCGATACTAGGGTTTGTAATGATCATTTCTTTTTATGTATATTAGAAAACAAAAGTTAAGAGCTAATAGGTAAATTTTTTACTTATTATTAACTGAGAGCTCGCCGATAGTAATGTGATGTAAAGTAATCAAGGCTGTAGCTTATTGTACAACGATTAAAAAATATACTGTCACATCACTACTCTAACAACGCGTGGCTAGTCTTATGTCGAAGCAAATGTTAAGCATGGATTGTTGTTAAGCGTTCAAAACTGTAAAACTAGCATTATTGAATCATACTTGACAACAGTTAGCCTTCGCAACAATTCAAAAAGTTACCCAATAGGATAACCGCGGTTAAGTTTTACCCGTTTTCTGAAACTCGGGTAAGTTTTTTCTGAATAAGCGGTTAAATTTGTGGTTAACTATGTGGTTAAGTTACCCGGAAACTTATGCAATTTGTGAATAGGCACCCTGTCTGTATCATATATGAGGTAAAATGTAATAATGAGTTTTCAATGTAAGAATATAAATGTAACAAAAATATTTAATTGGAATCTGGAATCACTCATTTTTATCCATTTTAGTCGTGATAGTCATCTATATTAACCAATAAACTTTTAATAAAATGTAAAATCGTCTACTGAGATGATGATAATTCCTTAGTACTAGTGCGTGAATGTCACCAGTAAAGCATATACAGGTGTCTTGGAAATTTTATAAGCAGTTAATGAATACTGGCTACATTAGTTATTACAGACAGAAATGTATGAGGATATAATCATATGCATATAGCAAAAAATGTCAGCTTTTAATGTACTTTTCTATTTCCTAGCTGTAGTTGAAGTATATTAAATCCAGGCTGTGTTCGCAAGCATAAGTATGCATGATTTCATAACACAAACTATTGTACTAATATCATACTCTTTTTAAGCATTACAATGGAAGATGCGGATATCAACGAAAGACTATACTGTACTACAACAATTAATGTGCATGCAGGTTACGCTATAAAACTATTAAAACCCCAATTTACCATAGCAATATCCTTCTCAAATCATAACTGTGTGCTTGGCGAGATTGAAATCTAACTTTGATCGAAGCTGTCAGCATACCGTTGCATGAATTGGCAACCAAATCAAACGTGTGGCAACCTGACAGTGTAAAAACTCAGACACCTCCCCAATAAATGTATTTTGATATACTTGAAGCGTGTTTTGTATTAAACTCCTTACATGTATCTAATTGTTAACATGACTTGAGCTACTGCCAAGTATATTCTTGCTATTCATTTCGTCAACTTCCCAAAAATACTATCCTACCAATGTTTTGCTATTAAATTAATTGAAAAGCATATTATAAAAAACGCCTACCATTGTATTACTCTTCGTCAGTTTCATTCTTTTCTTGGTTGATTGACGACGTGGCAGCTCATTTTTGCCTAGCAGCTGGCTCAATATAAAATTGGTTTTTGATCACTTTTGATTTATTTTGGCATATAAAGTGAAAGGTTTTTGTGCAGAATTGAAGTGGTAGGACGTTGTGGTGGATCCTGGAGAAAGGTAAGCTCTAAATTTGATCTCGGACGTTTCATATGCATATGGAGTTCAGAAGCATTTTAGTTCAAGACTGGTAATTTAATTTCATATCAGGCTAAAAGGCTTTCATTTATTTAGCAGGATAGTTAATGCATATATGTAGAGTAGAGCCTTCGCTAGCTGCTCTAAAATGGTTAACATCGAGCATTGTTTCCATAAAATGAATATAATAACCATATGCGTAAGAAACCAATGTTCTAGGAAACTTGGCAGGGTGCCAAATTAGTAACATCTTAGGGAGCTGGTAAAATTATACTATACTCGACTTCACAATCTATTTGCAAGAAAAATTTAGTTGTTAGCTTCGTGGGCTATTTAAACATTAATAATTGCGCAGGCAATACTTTATATTCATTTACCCACTTGCCATAAAGAATGCATTAAATTGGTGTCTGGTGTAACATACTAGAGTTAGAGTTTCTCTTAGAAAGCTGCTCACCAGCACAATCCTTTGTGTTGAGCAATTTCCAAGAAAAAAAAAGAGTTCATCCACCTACATCATGTTTTCTTAGAATGTAAGAGTGAGAATGCTTTAGTTACTCTGATGACTAAAAACGGCTCATTGTTATAGTCAGTTTTTATTATTTGTATCGTCAGTTATATTTTTGGGGTTCTCTTTCGAAGGTTTAAATTTTTAGTGGAGGTTCAAATTTGAGTGTCAAGTGGCAATCACACAGGCGTTATAACAGTTAGGTTGGAGCTCTTGATATTGGCAAGCTTGCCTTGCATTTCATTTTAATGCGACTTTTCCTGTTAAAAATTAAGTTTCCATAACCATCTACATATACTTAATCTGGTTAAGGGGCTAAGAGTCCTTGATGAAAACAGCAAAGGCTGTAGAATTAGATCAACATCAGTCAAAATACTACTTTCATAAATTCATTTTGACATTACGTGCAAAAATTTATTACTAAAAGTGTAACCCATAGAATTTGTACTAGTTTGTTTGTCTGACTGCGAGCGCACTCCGTACGCTCATAATAGAAATGTGAAGTTTGAATAATTAATGCATAAATTGGCAAACTTCCAAAACAAAATGCATAGCTGATATAGAGCTAAATACTATATTTTTACTGCATAAATGTGCACTTGAAAATCAGCAATTCTAACAATGGTGCATTGTCATAATTTAAAAGTAGACGATGAATGATACTTCTTAGAAACAATAATGACACGTGATTCCCGATTAATCTAAAGTAGGTCATGCAGACATTTACTGGATTCGGTAGCATTCAATATTATATCTACTTTCAGGAAATACATTTTTGCTTCTATATGCAATGATGCGAGTAATAATTTATTAACAACTATTTTACAGTTCCCTAAACAATCAAGTTGGGCCTGACAAGATACTGCTGTGTCTTGCCCACAACCATTTACAAATCAATCAAGCTGCATTCGTGGTGCTCAACCTCGTCATACGGTACGTCATATTCACTAACGTTTGTTACGGTTTCTATTAACTTTTAATAAGTACTACGGCTTCTAACGGAATGCCGATTAACACAAAATGCTTTTGAATTGAATTTTTCATCATCATGATTTAGACGACAGAATGCCGATGAGAAATCTACGTTGGTCCAGGAGGAGGAACCTTGACAGTGACATTTACAAGACTACATGCCTTTTCTGCACTACATTGGTGTGGAAGCGCTTCATCCAAAATGAGCCAGTTCAAACCAAATCTGAAAGGCATCGATGTCTTATCAACCTGTGTGCCCTGATGGGACTTAATCATCAAGAAGTTCCAGGAATACGCCAGTGCGAAGAAATTGTATTTCCCTTATGTGTAAACTGTAAGGGTCTTCTGCATACTCTCACCAAGTATAGAGAGGCTTCTGACCATCATCCTCGCATCCCGGAAGTTCTCAAGACAATTCAGGAGACCGTTTTGGATGGAGAGTACCTTTTGCCAGGGAGAAGTTTAAACATGGGTATGAGAAAAAAGGCAAATCGTATGTTTTTGCGAAAAATCATTTATCTAAAATTCACTTTAATCTACAATGGTTTTGCAAAAACCTGCAGATGATTTAAGGAAGAAAAACCCTTCCATTATGCAGAATGAACCTTTAAAGTTCATGAAGTTAAGAGAGATGATACTTCAAAGTAAGTTATTTAAACATTATCACACCTGAAATCAGTATGAAATTCACAATTATTTCATAACTATAAAAACATATTTTTCTCGCCTCTTTTAGCGAATGCGCAACGGACACCGACAGAGACTGAGAGCGAAGATGGCAATTTGCCTGGACCTTCGTCGGCTTGTCGTCGCCATGCTGTAACGGGACCAATCCAAATTGAGCTACCTGGGCCTTCCAGAGCTGTTACTTCAGCTGGTGGCAGTGGTGGAGAGCGAGAGGAACGGTAACAAAGTTTTCCTCAATAGTACTTTGGCTCGAACAACATCAATTTGTCTATGATCAGTTGCAGCTAGGTAGCCAAATTCTGCTACCCGGTAGCAGAATTCTGCTACCGTCTTAGTAACATGGAGAGGATAGGAAACGGCAGTGGCGGAACTATAGGTCCAGAACCCCGGTGCAAGAAATAAATTGAAGGCCCCTTGTATTTCTCAAATACCCGATGAATGAATTTCAGTGACATTAAATTTTTATATGGTGCAAATGTATACATTCAAGTATTTCGAGAGTTGTCCCCATCGCTTTATCTAGTGTACATTTTATTGTTGCTTATTGAAGTAGCAACAGGACCAACCCGAGTTTGTTGTTCTAAAATTGTCTATTTTGCAAACGCACCAGTAACTTTCCCTTTCTGTACAAGAAGCATTACAAAATTGAAATCTTTGCCAAATAAGAAATATCATGTTAGGTAAAATTGGAAATTAATGATTGCAGACAAACTTTTTGTGGTAATGAATAATGTTCATTGTTCAGCTAAAGTTTGTTTTTGAAATGTAGCAGTTGTTCACTGACAACAAAAGTACTGAAGTATTAAGTTTCGGTCATATCACAACGTTTTTCATACGACAACTCAGTGAGAATCATGCTTTTAAAGTTTACAGCATACTTTTGGCTTCACGTAGTTTTTTTTATAAAGGTAGTGACAATCGCTAATGGAAAAACTATTTCTTCCCGGTAACCATTTGTACAGCATAGGTCCCAATTTCCCGATTTTTGTGTATTCCTCAAAACTTTCCCGGTAACGTCGTAACCTTGGAATTTCCACCGGTGGGGACAATGCTGCTGTTGGTCTGATACGTACTTTGTGCATATACATATAAAACTCGCGGATTTCTTATTCAGCACACATTAAATTCACCTAAACAATTTGCAAGTAATTGCAATTACGGAGGAATTGGTTCTGAATATACTTAATAATATTAATAATAATAATAGTTTATTGTCAATTAGATTCCCCTAAGGGGAATCCCCTACTTAAATGAGTACTCAAGTGCTTATTCAGTTCAGTTATTTCAAATATTTCAAGCCTCAATTTAAAAAATTATACTAACATAGGATTCCTATTCAGTTGGACACCTTGCTTACGAGAAACAAACACAAGTTTTGAAAAAATTATGCAGTTGCTCTGAGTAATTGATCTACATACATATAAAAATCCCTCCAATTTTCATTAAAATATTTCAAACATTATTCAATATAATTGGTTTAAACCAAAAACCAGTAAATATTTGTAAGTAGTTCAAAATCAAATAAAAAATCCTTCTATCGGCCGACCCCGAGCGGCCCCCCCAAACGCTTCCGTGGGCGGGGAGGGCCCCGGCTGCGTCGCACCGCGCTGCCACCCCCTATAGTTCCGCCACTGGGAAACGGTAGCCATAATTCTGCTTACTTCCAATGCGTCACTCTGCCGTTTAACTACGGCCAGGACTAGGCGATAGCTTTCAAAAAAGGTTGAAAGAAAGGCTTGATATTTGTGCCTTCAACTAATTCGGGTACCCTCTTCGCACTGGCCGAGTGAAGTTTTGATCTATACCTCTGTCAACCGCATGAAAACGTTAGGGTAGCAGAATTCTGTTACCGTTTCTCCTCATCTACCATGTTAAACGGTAGCAGAATTTTGCTACCACGACGGTAGCAGAATTTGGCTACCTAGCTGCAACTGATGATTTGCAATTTGCAACTATTTGTATTAACAGGACACAAAATACTTTGCGCAACCGGCCAAAGCGTTTCCATGGTTCATAACGGAGTGGAGTATCGGTTATGCGTAGGCTCCGACCGGATAGAATACTTTCAATGTGATGTTTGCGCTTTCACTGTTCCGGTTCCACTTCGTTTAAAGTATGTTAAAGGGGATATGGCACCCAAAACCAAGATGTTTGAGCACATTGATCGAGCTCATAAAGGTTATCTGTCACTAAATATTTATAATAGAAGTTTGATATATGCCTGTTTTGAAATTTTGTTTTACGTTTTAAATACAGACGCGCCAGTTGAACGACGAAGATACGGATGCCCAATTTGCCCCGAGACCTTTGGAACATTGAAATCCCTTCACGACCACAAAGATGTGCATTCTACTTCATCTGGGAGTGTTTGTGAGATATGTGGACGAATAATCCGGACTTCACGTAACCACATCGGATTTCTAACTCATAAATTCACGCATAAAAATGACGAAGAGCGGAGGGCTGCTATTGTTGCTGGAGAAAAGGGGTCCGAAAAGTATTTTGTAGACCCAACCAACAAGATAACCCAGAAGAAAAGACGTGCACGCCCTGTTGCTAAAAACTGGATGTAAACTCGAGCTGGATAGAGAATAAGAGTATGTGAGTATGAAAGTTGGAGTTGTATAGATATTTACTATTCCATTTAGGTTTCCAAAACATTCCAGTCAACTGGAAATTTCAACAATTACGTGAAAATTATTGGAGTTTACAAATATCGTTAGTGTGTTCGATTTTAATTTGTCTGGTACTAATAGTCTATTCCGTGGGTTTAAATGGTATCTACATCCACAATCAATCAGTAGTGATTCTGATTGATAGTAGGATGCTCTTGTTTTTGCTAATTCTTCTTTTAATCAAATGTGCGAAAAATCATTTCTGATCCTTTTACTGGATATTATGACAAGGGTGGACTATCTCCGAAATTCAATTGCAACGATTTCAAACTCTAAAAGTTAACATCACAATTTCAATTTTTTGAAACCTTCTTTGGTTAGTTATAAACCGATACAGCTTTATTCAAGTGTTTAAAAACCATCAGATACATTAGGATATGCTAGTTGAAAACTTCGTCTTCGTAAAGATAAAATTATAATGTAGTGTTTAATCTAGTTTGTAATTAAGAAAAATGCCAGAAAACCAAAAAAGCTTTATTTAAATGTAAAATTTAACAAATGGGTTTGAATCCGACATCCGGTTATGTTAAGAATATGTTCGTTTCTAAATTATATTTGTTTTCAAATGACATAGATACTGATACGACAAAATACCTCTGTTGTAGATTTCAATAACCTATACATATTAAATTTCAAATTTGTCAATTGTAGCTTGCAACTACATATTTACAGAGTCACTTTTGTTCTATTTTGTTTCCTGCTTGCAAAATATTGACACTCAATATTGAAGACACGGCTCAAGCTCAATATAAAACAAAGTATAAATGGGCTTGCTTACAGTAGCATACAGGTATTTTGGCTACTTGCTAATTCGGTGCTGCAAAGTATCATTTTTGCTATAGTCGATGGAGCAACCCTGTTTGTTTCAATTAGGTTTGCAACTTTATTTCGGATGTTAAGGGCATTACAAAACATGATAATCATGATAAACATGATACTAACCTACCTCACCTTAATAGGCGCGTTATTAGCAGTTGTCATTTGAGTGTGGGAATGATAGGCATATATGGTACATCAAAGGATGTTGTCGGGAGTTGGCAGGGAAACTTGACCTCAACCAAATGCCCCGCACAAGGATACGAAAGGCGATGGCTTTAGTGCTTTTTCAGGTCTTGCCGGCTAATAAAAATCAACTAAATCATGGAATTTTCTCGAGTCCCCGTCACCACTTAAATGATTGGAATCCGGTAATCTGCTAATCTGGATAGTCAGATGCTAATAATTTTTGGGAACTAAACACAATATTTTAGTAGCAGTGCTACAAGTTTTTTCGAATTGTCTTCAGATGGGCAGTTTGTTAAATAAATTTGCACATTGTATATTACTAATAGTTGATAGGTAGGGTAGTAATCAAACCGTAGTGTGTGAACTTGAAGTGAGCGAATCATAGTACTCGATTTGCCAATCAATTTTCATTATCCCTTCCTCTCATCCATCCTTTATCCTCTTTTTCGGCATCATTTTCAACGACCAAGATGACAAAAAGAGCTGGTTGTCAGATTCGAGTCATGCATTAATATCTAGATTTCAAATATCTGTTGGCTTTTCATGAAACAGTAAGTAATAACTCTGTTGGGGAATCCTTGTTTTTGTTAAGAAAATTATTTCACTACATCGTTTTGAAACATCAGCGAAATCATCATGTAAGCTATCTAGGCATTATAGATAAACTATTGTATATTTTGTTTTTTCCAAATGTTAAACAATTTTTTGTATTTACGGTACTGAAAACGGAACGATATTTATGTACGATTAAAATTGCACTAACAATTCAAGTAGTATGTGATGAAAGTGGGATAGTATGGGATGGGATAAAATGTGAGGAAATCGAAGCACTGCAAAAGCCCTGTGATTGCTCCCATTCAAAAAATGAATTTGGAAGTGTTTTCTAAACAGTGAAAGGTTTTCAGAATCAAGAATAATTATTAGCCAACTGACATGTAGTAAAACTTCTACTATAATTTTTTAATGGTTTGATGGCAAAAAGAAAATGGTTTATTTTACCTCGAATTGGTGTATGAGGCCTTGCATGTTCCACTACTAATAATGAACTTTAATTTTCCCATTATAAAAATATTTATTCTAACTTGGTTATCCATTTTCGCGACTAAATTTGAGAAACAATTTTGGGCACTTAAACCTCCTTAAAGACTGGATTTCATTAGTGAACAAGCATGTTGTCTTTAGTTGGTAATTAATGAAGCTGCTTGAATTTTGATAGAAGTTTTGACAGTCAATCTTCAACTAAAAACTCAAGTTAAGTTGTAAATATTGAAGACATTTCTTGTTGAGTGGTTTCGTAGCAAGGTTTTAGTACGTACAATGTCATCAGTATACTTACAGAGTCGCAATGGAAATCCCCAACATTTTGTCCCAAGTTCAACCCTTGTTTTTTTCCCATTTCCGTGACTCGACCTTTGCAATAGTGCAAGACGAAGAAAATAAACTCACCCAAGCTACATTAGAACATTGTCTTGTGTTTCAGTGTATTTTATTGACTTTTAACTTGCTCATTCCCTTTAATAATTCACAATCTTACACTCAAGAAGACATTTTGAGAGCAAGTGCTACATCTGTAACGAACGTGAAATTTTCTTCAAATTTAAATCTCTTGCTTGTTGCTGATCATAGCTTTGTCATTAGTGAAATAAGTCCTCGTATGAAAAGTTGTATTTCAAATCTACAAAAGGAACCAATACTAATTCCAACTTTGTTTCTTTTAAGTATTGATAATTCCGGTTTAAAGAAAATTGTAATGGAGCCTAAATATGTACCATACCAGTTTACCATCGTCCCACTGATTTTCGTCAACTTAGAAACATATATAGTAGATCTTGGCTGTTTTGCTTGTGGTAAGCTGGCAACCTATTTACGAAGCAATTTACTCACGTTTGAACTAAGTATTCAAAGCGTTCCCGCAATCAATTTGCAAACATTCGAAAGCTTGTAGACTTATGGAGAAGTCGTCATTCAAACTTTCTCAAGGGAAACGGGGACCCCTCAAAGACTTATGGTACAACTTTGACTTCACATAAAGAACATTACAATAAATACAAAGGCGAAACGTGCGAAATTCGGCGTGAATACTACGGTTACTTAAACTGCTCCGAGTTCTACAACTGTGAAAGTATTTACAAATGGGGGTTGTCATTATCTCCAGCCTTCAAGCCAACAGAAGGATTTAGCTACCTCACTAAAATATATCCCTTTACAGCATACCAAACGGATTATAGGATTCAACTACTATTTCCTAAAACTCACATGTTCGAAGCAAATATTGGGGCATTTTTATCACCATTTGATGTAAAAATTTGGATATGCTCTTGTGCAGCATTTATTTTTATGTGGGTATGGGTTTTTAAAGTAGAAAAGAAAGCCTACCTCACCGTACTGTTTTGGGAATTTGCACTTCATGTTGAACAACATGTTCAGTTAACCGCAAACTATTTTTCTGCTAAGCTGGTAATTTTGCTGGCAATATTTTTAACAGTTTTTCTGCGACAATTTTACACATCCTTTTTGTATTCCTTTATGGCCGCACAAAAGAAACCAAACGATTTTCCAAAAAGTCTGGAAGATGTTCTAAATCGGAAAGATTTTGAAGCGTTGTTTCCGCATTCATTCTTTAAGCAGAACATACAACAGCAGCTAAGGTATTTAGAGCTGTCACAACAACAGCAAAATAAATATTTGAGAATACTGAATCAGTCATATTTCATGGATGGCTTTATTCCCGACGTTGCCTATAAGGTAGGGCGTGTAGCAAGAGAACTTGATGTAATGACCTATTTTTACGGAAATGACGATGGGAATTTTACAACAATTAGAGAGTTTCTTAATGCAAGATCGAATAATCACCGGACACATTTTAAACGGTTTTCCAATTTTGCATTGATATGTAAAGGGGATTGCTTAAATGATGAAAATGGAGCGTTGGTTGGACAAAACTTGTTTTATCAAATGGTTCCAAAGCAGGAGCCGTTCTATCAAACATTTGAGTTCTGGAACGAAAGGAAAGCGTCTTTTGCCACTGGAAAATTTGAAAGATTTTTAGGAGCGGTTGTTCAATCTGGGATATACGACATGATTTTTAGCAGACAGGATGGAGTAAAGAGGTATCTTTTAATGCGGGATTACAACACTTTTGTTAGAACAAGTAAGACGGGTGGCTTGTTTAGCTATGTCTTCCTAGCTGGACAAAAGCAAGTGACAGAAAATGTAGAAAGACCTACGACAATCGCAGCCTTTACAGGCACACTGATAGTTACAGCTATCATGTTAATTTTAGCCAGTTTTCTGGTGCTGGTGGAAACTGAGCAAGGACATCTGATTGTATTCTTACATTTTCGAATAGCAAGCCACTGGATTATCGAATCGTTGGAGAAATTTTCACGAGCTTTTGTACTCAATGTCAGTCTAACTTTTGTGGCAGTCAATTTAAATTTAAGACTTTTATTTTCAAATTGTACGATATCATTAAATAATTAAATTTACTCTATTTGTATCTTAAAAAACTATTAATTGAAGTTAAGACGTAGCCATTAATAAGTAATTTATTATGTTAAATATTCTAGTTTTACCAATAAGCATTTAATTGTGTAATGATATTGTGATATGTTAGCAAATCATACATAGTATTTGTAACCAGCTTGCACATTGATGCCAACATTTGCCTTTACTTACATTTTGTGCATACCTATCCATGTTAAATTGCGGAAAATGTTATTCAGAAAGACGGTTGGTGATTTGCAAGTTTTCTGGCTATAGGGGATACCCATATTAATGTCAATTAGTCTTATCAGACTTTTAAAAATAAGTGTTAATTTATTGCACGCTCGCTCCGCACTGCTATAATTTCGTTCGTGCCACATAGGGCAAATCGCCAAAGTCTTTGCGACACCCCTTGATATTCCGTATGTGATAGAGCATTAAATTTGCAGACGAATGATATAGCATACGGCATGTCTATCTTTTTGTGGAGGTCAGGATGTCAGGTCAAACCTGAGACGTCTGATTTCAAAAATATTTATTTTCGAATTTGCAGTTTAGAAAAATTTAAAATTGGCTCTTCCATAATTTTTGTCGTAGTAAGTAGTGTATGTGTGCGAAATTTCATAATGATAGACTTAGTAATACGCAAGTTATTACATAATTACTGATTTTTTGAATTTTTTTGAAATCGTCATAATTTCGAAATCCTTGACATTCCGCGACTTTTGAAGCAGGGCAGAGTTAACTGACACCCAAAATATGTTGATACCGAAGAGAAAAGTCGCGGAAAGCACGTGGATTTTTAGATAATGACATTTGAAGTTTGGTCCGATATATTACGTAATTGGGATATCAGGGCTGGGCAGTTTAATGTGGCTTTAATTAAAAATGCAATAATAATTGTAATTAAAATAACAGAAATAAACCCAAATGTGAGTATTTACGACTTCAGTGTATTTGCAATCGATCTAGTATATTTCTCTAATTTTATTTACAATTATTATTGGGTTTTTAATTAAAGCCACATTAAACTGCCCAGCCCTGATACCCCGATTACGTAATGTATTGGACCAAACTTCAATTGTCATTATCTAAAAATCCACGTGCTTTCCGCGACTTTTATCTTCGGTATCAACATATTTTGGGTGTCAGTTAACTCCACCATGCTTCAAAAGTCGCGGAATGTCAAGGGTTTCGAAATTATGACGATTTCAAAAAAATTAAAAAATCAGTAATTATGTAATAACTTGCGTATTATTAAGTCTATCATTATGAAATTTCGCACACATACTTACTACGACAAAAATTATGGAAGAGCCAATTTTAAATTTTTCTAAAATGCAAATTCGAAAATAAATATTTTTGAAATCAGACGTCTCAGGTTTGACCTGACATCCTGACCTCCACAGAAAAGATAGACATGCCGTATGCTATATCATTCGTCTGCAAATTTAATGCTCTAATCACATACTGGAATATCAGGTGTCGCAAAACTTGGCGATTTGCCTATGTCTCTGCTTCAATCACAAGCGGATGCTTCGGCTTCTTGATTCGATGCTCGAGCACCTCCCATCTGCCACCTTCTTCTTGATGTCGTTCATCGTCCCAATTATCATCTTTTGGATGTTATCCAACTCTTTTTTCAAATTCGAGAGCTTATCGACGTTCTCCCGACATCCTCGGCAGAAAGGAAACATCTCTTTCAAACACAAGTCGGGAATTTCCTCCTTGTTGAGGTGGAGTAGGTCGCAGAGGTTTCTCAAACGTTTACTTCTTCTCGCTTTCACCTGATCCTCCTCCACCTCCGGCTCAGCCCTTTGAAAAATCAGATTGCAGCACAGCAGGCAAGTAATTTTGATGTTTTTGCGAAACTGAGGGTTCACTTTTGAGTTCTGAAGGCTCCTCTGTTTGTTTAGAACCATTTGCCGAACTGTTCCAAGCATTTGTGCTCGGAAGCCAAAGTTGTTCCGGTGGAACTTGAGTATGCGAAGCAGAAATAACTGGAAAATGACCCACACCATTTGTGCCCCCATTTAAAAACGGATCTAAACCTCCATCATCAACATCACCACCTCCAACTTCACACTGATTTTCTACAATTTCCACCTTCATTTTAGTTTTTACACCAAAATCCCACACTTTTATAACTTTCTAACAGATTTGCAATAAATAAGAGACAAAATTAAACTTTTAGTTTGATAGCGAATATTTTAAAACCTCAAAATTGAAGGCGTAAATTCACTCACGATACAATATTTTTACTCACAAGGAATATATAACACTGCAAGGATAGAAGGGGAAAAGTTTGTCAAAAACAAGAAGAAGTTGCTCAGCTCTCAATGTTCAATGTACGGAATAACAGGCAAGGTTGTTGGATGTACATAAAAAGTGGTTGAGTATAACTTGTTCGACTTGCAGAGCTTTTGGTTCTATTCCAGAAAATTGTGGAGAGTGCATTGCACATTGCTTGAGCTCAAAAAAGAGATCTACGTCACAACCATTGACTGCTTCTTCTCTCCATTTCTCACTTTCAATCGCCTGCAAAGAGAAGGGGAAAAGGGGAATGGGTGTTGAGTTAAGTGTATTTTACTTACTGATAACTTTCTATTTTTAGCTATTTTGACACAAATAGTAATAATATGTTGGTTTTGTTTCAGACAAAAATGAATTCAATGACGTGTGTTATTATTTGAGTGAAAACGGATATTACATTAAATAATATTAACTGAAGGGAAACTAAGTACATGTTTGATATTATTATGGGATATTGCCTTGCACTTTGCATGAAAAATCATTCGTTCTGTTCGCCTCTCGCATTGGTTCTGCTTTTCATATAAAGTGTCATTCCAATGTGTATGTACATACAATATCCTACATCTATCAGGTTTGAGATATATATTCTCTGCGAATCCTATCAATTTTTTTTGTATCAAAATAATCTGAACATCTTGCTTGAATGCAGTTCATTTAACTTCTTTTCTTAACATTAAAACTGAAATGAGTCAAGTAGGTTGACGCCAAAATAGCGGTCTGTGTTTTCTTTTGCTTTCTTGATTCCAATAAATTTGAAACAAGTTGGGTTTTGGCTTTGTAAAATTGTCAGTGTAAATACTTAGGATCTTATCTGAATCTTGGGAAACCTATACCTAAATCAAGTTATTCAACCCATCCACTTGTTACTTAGGTACATTCCACCAAACACCGAGTCTTGCGATATTTTTCGACAAGTCCACAAATCCTCCTCCACAAGTCTAGTGACGAATGTCAATGCTCCCATCCGTCATCGTAATAAGGCATTTAAGCACGAAATGTAATTAATCACATCTTCGGAATGCGGTCATACTTTTGCTGCGTACCAAACCAATCGTATGTACTTATATTTCTCAGGAACATGATTATTGATGGTATAATCCAAGTAGAGAGAGAGACAAGCTAGCAAACCAACACCATCCAAATTCACTCTCTCCCGATTAGACCTTTTCTTATAATAAAATATATTCTCGATTTTGAAACCATTTCCAATCATTATCACAAACTATCATGAATATTACCATATTAATTTATGTCTTCTCAATAAAAGGATGTGAAACGGAGAGCTGCTTTGGAAGCAGGTAAAAATGAAGTGAGTCGTTTTTACAAAAATTCTTTGGAGTAAGCCAACCAACCAATGAAGCATCAGAGATGGGGAATGCATTCCAACAAAAAAAGTCGTGCTTATCTCATGGAACCTAGTACTGTGTGTCAGATTTGCCAACCAAAGCATGTAAAATAGTCTAATGTTCCATCTCAGTTCAAGCATAAGAGGAGTGAGCTTGGGATGTACAAAACAAGTATTTCATCCTTCCTTCTTCCTGTGCTGATGCTGAAAATCTGAAAATTAAAGAGGTTGAAGAATAAATCTCCAGCAAGCTTCCAGTTTAGCCAGAATGGAATGCCTCCAAGATTGCAACTCAAACGAATTCAAAAGGAAAATGAGACTGACTGACTCAAGAAGATGTGGAAGGATTCGATCTAGCGTCAATTAATAATTAGTGCTCACTAATTGAAAATGAGAGGCAGTCATATTAGAATTAGTGGTGGAAATCGTTTGTTGAACTGAGAATGAACATGGAACGAATCAGCGTGGTGAATAGTGAATACCATGTGCTTTGTGCTCTTTTTTAAGTTACAAAATGAACTATGGATGTTAATCATTTACTTTAGTCGTATCAGTGTAATCGTTGTACACTTCAATTTTGATTGTATGGATTGTACATAACAACTTGTAAAATTTTGTTTAAAATGAATGAGGTAATCGAATCTAGGAACTACCAGCGTCAGTTACACAAGAAAAAAGTATTATAATCTAACAAATTAGGTATAAAACAGTAATTTTTCATTTCCTAACAAAAACTACTACAAATATTATAATTATTGATAGTTAAGTTAAAGCTACTAGCTTTTATGTATACAATTATAACTGGTTACTTCCTATTTACTATTTGATAATCAGATATAAAATATTGTACATGTAACTCCTTACATGCCGCAGAAACCAACCAAGCTATACATTTTCAAAGCCTGTTATTCAATGGAAACTAAAATAGTAATTTGATGTGTACGGGATTGTGTTCGTTCATTCAAAAAATGCTCACCATATCTGAATTTGAACATGTATGTATATGAAACATTAAACCATTAAAGCTCAAGGCCGGTTTAGTTACAAAACAAATTAAATTGCAAGTAGAAAACTTTTTAGTTATTCAGTAATTTATCCTCAGTTGCCTTTTTCATTGACCCGCTGCTCATGCTCTTGAGCACGCTGTCCAAGCTCCCTGTCATGCTGTTGCCGAGCGCTCAATAAATCTTTGGAGGTGCCTTTCCTGCAACTCCTCATCGGTTATAATCTCCTGCTAGCTATGGGCTGTAACTGAAGTAGCCAGAATGGAAACGCCAGCCATGTAGGTTGAATTGGTTAAGTTGCGCAAAGTAGTTCGCTCCGCAGTTTTCCTTAACATCCTGACACATCCTCGAACTCAGGCTAAAGTTATAAGGGTTTTGATTAAGCCAATCTTCTGTCGTCAGAAAGGTTTTCACATGTAAATTAAAAATTATCGTTTATCTCTTACAATCATAATGATTAGAATTAGCACAACCGGGGTGGGTGAACCCAGTCTCACATGGGTGCAGAATCTTCTATAGTGCTATAGTGCGACTAGAGGAAGAAAAAGGGGAAAAAACGGGGAAGGGAGGAAAAAGGAGAGGGAAGGGAGGAAAAGGAGAGGGAAGGAAAGGTAGGAAAAGAATGAGGGAAGGGAAGGGAAGGAGGAAAAAGGAGAGGGAAGAGGAAAAGGAGGAAAGGAGAAGGGAAGGTAGGGGAAGGGAGGAAAAAGGAGAGGGAAGGAAGGGGGGAGGAAAAGGAGAGGGGAAGGGGGAGGAAAAGAAGAGGGAAGGAAGGGGAAGGAGAAGAAGAGGGAAGGAAAGGGGAAGGGAGGAAAAAGGAGAGGGAAGGAAGGGGAAGGGAGGAACAAAGGAGAGGGATAGGATGGGGAAGGGGGAAAAGGAGAGGAAGGGAGGAAAAGGAGAGGGAAGGGAGGAAAAAGGAAGAGGGAAAGGGAACTGAAAGAGGAGAAAAAAGGAGAGGGAAGGAAGGGGAAAGGGAGGAAAAGGAGAGGGAAGAAAAAGGAGAGGAAGGAAGGTGAAGGGAGGAAAAAGGAGGTGAACAAAAGCTTAGCGTGTGTCTTTCTGACCAGAAAATGTGAATCCTAATGATTTGAAAATGGATTTTTTGGCATTAGCCAATGGGCTCAGTAATGGGGCCGTAATTAAGCCTTGAATTGGCAAAAGGCAGCCAAAGTACCCTTAAATTCATAAGAAACGCTCTTTCTTTATTAATAATTTTAAAATCCGGAAACGTATAAATTGGCTCTAAAACAAGGGGAATGCTCTATGAAAACATCCTATATAACATGTAAAACATTGCTGAAAAAAATGTGGACAAATAAGCTCTAAAAAGTATAATTGCTTTCGCCTCGCCTCAGAATATTAAAAGTTGCTCTCAAATTTAAAAAAGTTTCTCTTAAAATGCCCAACATCACCCAACTAGTTTAAAACTTTGCCTAGTTTTATCAGGAATCTCTCATCCCATCAATTGTATTTTTTGGTGTACTACTTTGGGTTCCCAAGAATCTGGCAGCCCTGAAAGTTAGCAGTTATAAAATGAGTAAATCTTTATTAACTAAATGTAGAGAGAACGTTGGTAAACATAACATTGGAAAGGTGTGCAAAGCAGAAGAAATGTCATTCGAGATCCTTTGAGATTGAGCTTCGTTCAAAGGAAGTAGTTAATAGATTTACTTTAAAAGTAATCAATCAGAAAACAGAACGAAATTAGTTTCCAGGAAATCGAAATATGTATACGTCTAAATTTTATGAAAAAGCTCGGAACCGGGGTAATAAAAAACAAATTTTCACAGAGGAAGTTTTAAGGGTCGACTAGAGGAAGTTTTTTTTATGCCTGAAGAAGATTCTGCACCCATGCAGTCTCATTATTCTTTTTACAGATAGCTTCTCTAGCTGTATGCTAGCAAACAAAGCAAGATACTTGAACTTGATCCATGCAGGGAAGCCTGAGATCCCAAAATCTTTGAGTGTGGTAGAAGGCGCAATCATCATCATCATCCGGTGTTTTGGTTTTGCTCATTCATAAAATCAGTCAGGCAAAGAAGACGGAATATGTGGTGGTTGAAAGCTATAAAAACACGTACTTTTTTGTTATTTATAAGGATGAGTGTGAAAGCAGAGTTGTATGTAGTAGTCTATTAATTAATTAAAAGTACGTCATGGAAATCATTCAGTGATTTATTTCATTCCACAAAAGCCAACTTTTATTTTGTATTTATCAAAACTTTTGACAATTGAAAAGAGTGACTAAAATGAAACGGAGAAGAACTGATTCCCTCCCAGAAACTCACGAGCCGGAACTTCCAGACTGGATAGCAAATAATGACAAGAACCCCATGCTTAACCACTTGGTGAGTTTTGAAAATGAACCTTTTTACTTTTTTCGTATGATTAAATATTTTTGGTTGTCTGCAGGTGGTTGAGCGTATGTTTGAAGTAGTACCGTTCAACTCTGAAGACTTCATGAACTGGAGGCTCGTCTCCAAGCTTTTCTGGAAGTCTTCGTTGTCAATCTGGCGTCAGAATGCCTGGCTATCGGTGAAAGGTCGATTATATTCGACCAGTTCTACAGGTGTTCACTTTGAACGTTATCTGGAGATGCTGGCAATGCCTGAGGACCCATATCAACTCCTGGGACGAGACCACTTTCGCAAGTACAACCTTGAAGACTGGGAGTTTAAATTTTTGGGACGAGCTAATCAAAAGAAACTGGTGTTTTTGTCTGCAGTCGGGCCTTCCATCACTCATCTCAAGTGCTCCAATTCAATCTTTTTCAGGAGAGAGAACTTCCAGCAGGTTGTATTCGACGTGACGCCCAACATCCAGTTTTTGTCATTGTACAATGTGGTCAGCCTAGCACCCCAGGCGGCGTATTTTACGGAAGTAGCCCTCCGGTTTGGAAAGATGGTATTAAACCACCACCTGAGAAGGTGCTGAGAAAACTAACCAACGTAGAAATCAGTCTTGAAGTTAAATTCACAGGAAAGAGTGAGTTTCCATTGTGCTGGATGAATTTCTTTGCCCGGGCTCCAAATGTCAAGGTAATTTAACTGTTATGTTCATTTTAACACTTAAGTTTCGTTGAAACATGACGATAGTGCCGTTTTTAAGGTTCTGAAGCTCCAAAACTTGTCGCCTAGAAGTCCCGAACGTGCTAATCGGGAGCTAATCAAACTGTTTCAATGTGTGAAATTACTGAGACGGAAAATTGGTCCAGAAGTCTTAGAAAAACTTGAGGAGCTGGATATTTTCTCCGTTCGACTGCATGGAATTGGTCGGCTGCCTCGTATTCTTACATCTCATATTCGCAACCATGCTTTTCCTCTCAAATCTTTGGCTTTTGACATCGGCTATGAAAACCACAAACACGAAATATTCTTCAAGAAAATCCTGGAAATACACTCCAACACCCTCCAAAAACTTGTTGTTTACCGAGGTCCTTATTTAGGGACAGTCGCCCTCAACTTCCCATTCGGTGTCGAACTTGCTCAATTAACTGAGCTTCGACTTATTGGAAAAGTCTGCAAAAATCTCTGGTTTTTGAGGAATATTCCAAACTTGAAAACCCTTGTGCTGATGGACGGTGACACTCCAAACGATAGCGCGATGGCAATGCTGAAGGATTACGAAGACTTTTCACTGCGTAACCTCCACCAGAAGAAGATTCCTGACATTAAGCCAATTCCGCGTTCTTTTCCGCTCCTTCCTCTCAAAAACTTTACTGATGCGAAAATGGAAGGATTGGTACTACAAAATATGGAAGTTTTCATTGCAAGTCTGCAAGTGTGTGATGAGACACTAGTTGAAGCGATGGCAAAGGTGATGCCAAACTTGAAGAAACTCGGGATTGGGCTGAACAACAGAGGATTTCAAAGAGTGTGAAAACTGGAAAGAGCTGAAAGCCTTGCATATCAACCCATTCAACGTTGATGAGGATGCTATCTTAGGGATTGAGAATGGGAAGAAGTATTGTCGACCAAATCTCACTGATTTGACACGTACGTTAAACCAAATCCTTTATGATTAGGTAAATAGTATCTGTTTTATACTGAAAAATTGTAAGACGTTTTTTTAGGTCTAAAGTTCTTCAGCACAGGACGAAACACGCGTGACGTAGGTTTATCCAATGATTCCGTTGTGCATGGCTTGTTTGTCTTGTCCCATTTGGAGGACGTGTCCTTGGAACTTATCCCTGAAGTAAGGATCCTAATGTTTCATATAGAGCAAGAATTGGCACGATTGGTGTATTGGAGTTAGTTTTTTTTGTTTCTTTAGGTGACGAAGGACGTGTTTGACGAGCTTGTGAAAAAGTTTCCTCGCCTGGAGACCCAAATATGTTTCGAGGATGACGAGGAACCATAAGTGAGCTTCAGTGACGAAAGCGATGAAGATTGAAGGGGGTTGAGTGAGCCAGATGAATCACGGGATCCTTCTACAAAAACAGATCCTGATTTTGAAACGTTTCTGCTATTATAAATTTTATTTAGCATCAATTCAATTAATTGTCTGTTCATGCAAAGGTAATTTTGATGATTTAAATCAAAACAGACACTTCTGGTACTACAATACTTTTCTGCCGAAACTATGCACCAATCTACTCTTTAAGTTTCCATTGAATTCTAGGCGTTGATAATATAGAACTTGCTCGGTAACGAGTTACATGTACAATATTTTATATCCAACTACCAAATACCAAATTGGAAGTGCCCAGTAATAAATGTATGCATAATATAATAACAAGTCGCTTTAACTATCATTAGTTAGAATAGTTTGTATTTTTGTTAAAAATGAAAAGTTGATATACATTGTAAGTTTATAATACTACTTTCTTGTGTAAATGACGCTGGTAGTTCCTAGATTCGCCACTGATTGTACTATCTATACAATTAAAATTGAAGTGTGCAAATTAATGATTTTTACACGGAAACAATTAAAGTAAATACTTAACATTCATGGTTGATTTTTTATACTAAAAAGAGCACAAAGCACACGGAATTGACCACACTCACTTGTTCCATGCTCATTTTCAGCTCACCAAACGACTGCCTCCATTAATTCTAAAATGGGTACATAATTTCTACGAAACATGTAAATAAATGTTTTCAATGATTCAGTCAATCTCCAGCTAAGAAACAATGGTCGGATTACTAATTTCAATCTACTTTGTCATCAAGAAACCGAGTGATCACAGTCTTAATCATCATCATAATCAAAGTTGAAAAACACAAATTTAGTTAGTTACCCGCATCTGAAAGGAGAAAGTTTGTTAAACACATAGCTTTCCGCTTTCTCTACTTCATCATTCACAACTAGTAAGGCTTCGTTCTCATCTTGCGGCATATCTGTGGAAGTTGATCCACTCGGTTTCCTTTCCTTTTGAATTTGTTTGAGTTGCAATCTTGGAGACTTGCAGCAAAACTGTAGATTTCTAAAGTAACCTCTTCAAAATCAGACATTCCACATGCGCAAAGGAAGAAGGTGGTGATGCATTATTTTTTCGTACATCCCAATTTCACTCTTCTTATGCTTGAACGTGAGATGGAACATTAGAGTTTTTTACGTGCTTGGGTTACAAACTTGGCACACATTTATGGATTCCAAACACGACTTTTTATGTTGGAAACCATTCCCCGACTCCGATGCTTCTTTGCGTTTGGTGCTGCTCCGTAGTTCTGTAGAAACGACTCATAAGCTTCCTTTTTACCAGCTTGCAAAGCAGCTCTCAGTTCCTTATCATTTTTGGGAGAAGATTTGTGGAGAAAGATAGCCCAGCTATTAGTGCATGGACAAATATCGCAAAACTTCTCAGACTTGATAGTGTGTTTGGTGGAATGTACCTAAGTAACAAGTGGTCGGGAATAACTTGAATGAGGTATGGGTTTCCCAAGATTCAGATAAGTACACTGACACTTTTACTCAAAGCAAAGCAAAAACT
Source organism: Orchesella cincta (assembly GCA_001718145.1). Lineage (NCBI taxonomy): Eukaryota > Metazoa > Arthropoda > Collembola > Entomobryomorpha > Orchesellidae > Orchesella > Orchesella cincta. Next base: position 22,950 of record LJIJ01001247.1, read on the forward strand.
CAACTTGGTTCAAATTTATTGGAAGCAAGAAAGCAGAAGAAAACACAGGAACGCTATTTTGGCGTGAATGTAAAGAAAAGGAGTTAATTAAATTGACTTCCAGGCTTGTATAATCCATGGATTAACTAATTCAATCCTTTAATCGGATTAAGGATTAATTTTAATCCCTAATCCTCAATCCCACACTGAATTTTCCCTGAGATTAATCCATTAATCCCACCAATCTCCACAAAATCATCTAATCCTTAATCCAAGTAATTGGGTTTTGAGTAAAACTAATCAGATTAATTAATCCCATATGGGATTAATCAAACCACTAAATTCACGCAAAAATTTTGAATATTATACGAATTTATCCATTTTAGTCGTACAATTTGTGGAAAAATTATGTTTCTGAATCATTGGCATATACATTTGTTTTTAAGCATTTAAATGTGCGTCACACACGGTTTCTTTGAAGAATTTACGTCTTATAAGAACTAAGCTAACTCTTCAAAACACTGGTTTGAATTGCTATTACAATACTACTGTTAGAAATCTAAATTTTTGTACTCTAAATGTTTCTAATTCGCAATGACTGATGACGAGACAAGGATAACCAGAGATATAAAGAGATTGGCTGAACGGCACAATTTCTGTGATTTTTGAAAATTAAAAAAGATAACCTTTATGGAGTTTCCAATGTAAAAATTTAGTAGTTAACGAAACAAGGTTATCTTTCAATGCTTTGCTTTATGGGCTTCAAAAATCACAGTCCTCTTCCTATCTCTAACGTTATGTTTAGCCCTTCTAGTGAGTATATATAATTTCTTTGAGGATAACTCAGCAATTTTAAAGCTGCGAACACTAATTCAATGTTTTTCATTAATGAATTTTACAACAGATATTAGTTTATTTGTGTTACACACATAAAAATAGGAACCATCATGTATAAAACCCGTTTTTATACGTTTACTTGTAGTACTATTTGTTAATGTTTGTACTTAATCCAATTATTAATCGGATTAGTTAATCCATAATCCTTTAATCCAGCCTAGCTGAAATAGCATTAATCCAATCCTGGATTAATTTTTGCAGAAAATTAGGCAATTAATCCCATAATCCTTAATCCCAACAATGTCAAGCATTAATCCTTAATCCATAATCCAGGGTCGAAAAATGTTGGATTATACAAGCCTGTTGACTTCAAGCAAGATGTTCAGATTATACTGATACCCGAAAGTTTGATAGGATTCGCAGAGAATATAAATCTAAACCCTGTATGTATGTAAATATTGAAATGACAATTTATTTGAAAAGCAGAAGCAATGAGATAAACAGAACATGACTTTTCACGCAAAGTGCAAGACAATATCCCATAATAATATCAAACATGTCATTGAATTCAGTTTTGTCTGAAACGAAATCAAAACATTATTACCATTTGTGTAGAAACTTATCCGTAAGTAAAGTACACTCCACTCAACACACATTCCCCTTTTCCTTTCTCTTTGCAGGCGATTGAAAGTGCATGTAGCTTGAGAAAAGAAAAGAAGAAGCAGGCAGTGGTTGTGACGTAGATCTCTTTTATGAGAACAAGTTATGTGCAATGTGCTCTCCACAATTTTCTGGAATAGAACCAAAAGCTCTGCAAGTCGAACAAGTTATACACACCACTTTTATGTACATCCAACAACCTTGCCTGTTATTCCGTATTTACATTGAACATTGGGAGCCGAGCAACTTCTTCTTGTTTTGACAAACTTTTCCCCTTGTATCCTTGCAGTGTTATACAATCTTTGTGAGTAAAAATATTGTTTCGTAAGTGAATTTACGCCTTCCATTTGGAGGTTTTAAAATATTCGCTATCAAGCTAAAAGTTTTATTTTGTCTCTTATTTATTGCAAATCTGTTAGAAAGTTATAAAAGTGTGGAATTTTGGTGTAAAAACTAAAATGAAGGTGGAAATTGTTGAAAATCAGTGTGAAGTTGGTGGTGATGTTGATGATGGAGGTTTAGATCCGTTTTTAAATGGGAGCACAAATGGTGTCGGGGTCATTTCTCCAGTTATTTCCGCTTCGCATACTCAACTTCAACCAACACCGGCATCTTTGGCTTCCGAGCTGACAAATGCTTGGAACTTTTCGACAAATGGTACTTCTAAAACAGCAACAGAGGAGCCTTCAGAACTCAAAGTGAACCCTCAGTTTCGCAAAAACATCAAAATTACTTGTCTGCTGTGCTGCAATCTGATTTTTCAACGGGCTGAGCCGGAGGTGGAAGAGGATGAGGTGAAAACGAGAAGAAGTAAACGTTTGAAAAACCTTTGTGACCTACTTCACCTCAACAAGGAGGAAATTCCCGACTTGTGTTGGAAGGAGATGTTTCCTTTCTGTCGAGGATGTCGGGAAAGCGTCGATAAGCTCTCGAATTTGAAAAAAGAGTTGGATAACATCCAAAAGATGATAATTGGAACCGTGAACGACATCAAGAAGAAGGTGGCAGATGGGGAGGTGCTCGAACATCGAATCAAGAAGCCGAAGCATCCGCTTGTGATTGAAGCAGAAAGAAGGAAGTTTATTCGGCTGAGGGAAATGATTTTGGAAGGTATGTGGAAGTCTATATTAAAAATTAAAAGAAAAAATAATGACTGACTTTAAAGCTTTTTCTTGGTTTTCTTTGCAGTTTGTCGAGAGTCTCTCTTGGGAAACATGTCCCCACGGCAAGATGACATTAGTGAAGAAACTCCACCTCACCGCGAAGTTGGAGTATCTACGCAAGATGCAGAACCAACTATAACCATCTCACCAAAGGAAGAAGTTCACGATCATGATGATGATGATAGTCCCGTTCCAAATGAAAAGCAAAATGCAATGTCTCAAACTTTGATGCGTGCTTCAAGGGCTGATGATGGACATTCTTCCGCGACCACACTGACTGCTGAGGCTCCTGGTCCTTCTTTGACTCCAGCTGTAACCCCTCCAACTTTAAAGAAAGCAAAAAGTACCAAAAACTCACCACTGAAGAAAAATCTGCCATCAACTTCTCGCAACGGAGCTCTACCCGCTGTTGGAGGCGATAGTTTAAAGAGAACGAGATCTTCAGCTACCTCCAGATGCAATATGATGCCTTCCATTGTTCTCCACCCGCTTGACGCTGAACTCTTGATGAAAATGAAGAAGGAATCACTGTAGGGCTTTCTCCAAATATTTTATTTCTGAATACATAATGGTTAATTTTGTTTTTGAACGTTGTGTTTCATCATCTAATTTTATTTTTACAGGGCTACCGCTTTCCAAGCTGAACAGGATAGTTATGAGTGGGAATCTGATGACGAGGATCTCTTCACCGTAACTACAAAGAAAAAGAGGCAATTGTTCGAAGGCGTGGAAATCCTCCGATGTGTGAACCCGGCAAAAAAGGAGTATCTCCAGTGCAGCGTTTGCAGCTTCACTCTGCAAATCACGAAGAAATACGTGAAGGGAAACACTCCGTATCAAAAGATGAAGGCGCACATTAATTATTGTCACAAAAATAATGGTAGTCAATTGAGTCGTTTTTTTATATCTTTCAAAATTCAGATTTTTATAAAGCTTTTTTAAAAAGCCTTTTTATAATTCTTACAGGTGTAGCCAACATGACCGAACAACCACCTGCAATATTCGAGTGTGATTTTTGTGCTGAGACGTTTGCTACCCGAGAATCCTTCCGGGAGCACCAGCAACTGAATCCCGAGCATCAGATTCCAGCTCAAGAATGCGACATTTGCCATCGCCCCCTCAAGTTCAGCAGCACTTGCAACACAAACCTCCTCCGACACAAATTCTCTCATAAGAATGATGAGGAGCGAAGAGCTGCTCTGGAAGCCGGGGAAAGAGGAGCGTATTACGCATTTCTGCAGAAAATTGATGAGAAAATCACACTACCAAATAAGAAACGAAGAATAAGCCATTTTTCACAAAAGAACAAAACTGCCCGCCATGTGGTTACGAAGAAAACTGTGGCTGATAACATAAAATCCCGATTTGGACATTTTGAGTGTCACCTTTGTAACCGTAGCTTTCCTCTCAAGAACGGTTTGGCCCTCCATATCAAGGCCCATATGAAAAAGATAAACATGGAAAAGAGTAAGCTTCCTTCCCCACCGTCTTCATGTACGGACGTCGAAGTTTTAAAAGTGAAGAGAATTAAAAAGAAGAATGGAAAGTATGAAAGTCCTCCAGTTCTCTTTCCTGTGTCACCGCAGAAGAAGAGGAAAACGATCAAGACTGCGACACAATCGAGTCCGAAGGACACTGAGCCTTCCAAAGTGGTAGTGCGTGCTGAGGAAGATGCTGAAAACCCTGAACCAACTTCCACGGAGATGCCGCAGCAGCAAGAGGCCGATAATGATGTGGTGCTGCCGATTTTAAAGCGAGAGGTGGTAGAAGAGCGAATTGGTAATTAAAACTCTAAGGATTATTGTGTTGCGACAGGGAAAAATATCTAAATATGCGTTTTAATGTGTTTTAATGTGTTTTATCCAGAGACTGATGACTAAGACTGATTGATCCTCACCACCACTTCGACTGAATCTTTCTTTCAAAATGCGTTTATTTTTTTGCTCCGTAAAATTATTTTTTACTGTTGAGAAGTATTTATTTGTTTCATTTGTTTCATAATTTATAAGGAGAAAGAAGTAGATTCAGAATGTATTGTTAGGTTTACTTTTATATTGATATTGTCGCGAGTAGTGGTGTTTGTGCACGTTCCATTCATCATCAAAATGCTTGCTAACTGAGTAAACCTACTAGTAATCATCAAAAATATATGTTATAGTGCTATAAAATTTAAGCCAAACCGTAATAGATCAGAGGTTGGATAGCTAACCACATAAACTGTGAAATTAGCTACTTCACCCGTAAAACTGTTAACTGTATCGTTTGTAATAATTGTGTATAATTAAGTAAATGCATTTAGATATAATATAAACCCTTGCCACTTCCCACTTATGTGTCAAATATAGTGTTGAAACTGATAGGAAAATCGAAATATTAGACTATTATTATTGCTTGTTTGTATGATTTGACGTTATCTTAGAATCTAGGTAATTGTGTCTTCCGTCATGAGTCGAGTAGGTACATAATGTTCTTTGTTACATGTCGAATGCTTCTTCTAACTTGTTCATTTCATGAGCATATAATTGATTGTAAAAGTAGTTAGTTTTATTGAGTGAAATAATTAGGTACTTAGTTTAAATAGTTACTGATAATCAAAATCAATCTGTGTATGCTATCAACCGCCACAGGTGTCGAATGTCAATCCATGCTATCGCTAATGTGTATATCAAGCTATTAAAGTTGGAATATATACTATATGTTGGATGTTTGTGATGAAATGAGCGTAACTTATTTTGTGGTAATGTAAATTTTATAGTAAATTATTGTTTTATAATAACTTCTAGTGTTATTGTTGAGAAGAATGCATTTGTTGTAGAATTTATAGAGAGTAAGGAGATTTAGAATGTGTTGTTAGGTGTATTTAAGCACGGATATTGTCGCGAGTGTTAATTTCGTACACATTACATTCATCATTATAATGCTTGCCGATTGAGTAAGCAATTATCAAAAATATATATTATGGTGCTATAAAATGTATGCAAAACTGTAGTGGATAAGAGGTTCATAGCTATCCACATAATAAATTCACAATATTGTTAAATTAGTACTGTTCGTAAAACTGTTAGTCAACCATATCGTTTGTTATAATTATGTATAATTTAGTGAATGCATTTAGGTGTAACATAAACAGTTTCCACTTCCTGCTAGTATGTCAAATTTGGTGTTGAAACTGCTTGTAAAATCGAAATATTAGACTATTATTATTGCTTGTTTGTATGATTTGACGTTATCTTAGAATCTAGGTAATTGTGTCTTCCGTCATGAGTCGAGTAGGTACATAATATACTTTGTTGCATGTCAAATGTTTCTTCTAATATGTTCATTTCATGAGTATATTTGATATTTCCTATTGATTGTAAAAGTAGCATTTATTGCCTGAAAACTGGAACAATTAGGCACTTTGTTTAAGTTTAAGTAGCTACTGATAACCCAAAACCACTTGGATATGACTTCAAACGTCAAAGCGTCGAATATCAATCGATGCTATCTGTATTGTGAATGTCAAGCTACTGAAGGTGGAATATATGCTATGTCTGATGGGATGTCCCTAATGGAATGAGTGTAATTTATTTCGTGGTAATGTTGAAAAATATTTAATTGTAATAGTTACTAGAACCATTTTATCATTTATTTTGATGCAATCGCTATATTATTCAATTCTAGACTATAAATCACAATTTCGGTTGTTGTAGTTGATTAGGTATAGATTAGGTTGTGTTACTTTGATTGTTGTAAAATGTGTGTATAGGTAGTATAATAAGAATAGAAAGAATAATTTGACAAAATCATTTAATTTCAAATTTGCAAAAGGTAAGCCATTGGAAACTTTCGTAGGAATAATACGAAAATATTTACGCTTCGCAGCGATTCAGTATCTCTTTGACTTTTACAAACAGAAAACCGAAGTTTACATCTGAAAACGAACACTATTTTATTCCGTGTATCCATCAAAAAAATTCAAACTTCTTGCTCTTTAATTTCTAAATTAGTTCTAAGTTATACAGAAAATATAAATATTGATAAAAGTAAAAGTAGCTCATGTGAATTTTTAACTTTATTGGTCTGCGTTATCAACAATAGTACTTTTCATTACTTCTCCGATAAACCAATTCAGCACACAATCGGGAATTCTAATCTTTTTTATTTAAGACTGATACAAAAAAGTTGGTGTTGACAGCAAGAAAGGTACCATGCTGTGAATGTTTTGAAGGTAGGGGATATTTTGACGTTGTTAAAAACCTCAACTTTCTTCATAATATCAAAAACCTCAAAAAGCTGGCATTGAGCTCAAAATGCAGTGTTCTCATTTATCTTACACTTCTGATACACTTCTTGGGTTAGGTAATTTTTTTTAAATTTTAAGCTCTTATGATTAAAATTCAAATATAATTTCGCACGATTGTGTCGCAAACACCAATTATCCAACCGTTATTTTTTCGTATAAGCGAAAATGCGTATATTTAAATTTTTTACAAGGATTTTGATAGTTTCCTAAAATACTAGTTTGTCATTCCTTCTCCTGAATCCTGATGTAGATGACAAAATATTATCTGAAATTTCCGAAGTCTCCTTCGTCTTATAGCTGTTAGAGCATTTTTAGTGAACGTAACAACTACAGAACACGCTATATTAGTAATTTTTGGAGCTAGAAAGGTTTTGAGCAGTTCATATACAAATACATAGTTTTCACAATGATTTGGAAAAAAACTAAACAATGACATGAAAAGTGAACTAAAATAAAATGGAATACAAAAGATCTTCGGTTTTATCTCTGCAAATGTACGAGATAATATTATTTTAGAATACTTAATAAGCTAAAATTAGTATCACTCATGCATCGTCTTCCTCGTCATTCTCACTCTCACTGGTGGTCTCATTGTCACGTATATAAAAAGCCATTTCGCTTTCGGAACTAGAATCTTTGGACTCATCATCATCATCATCCGAGCGTATCTGGTTTGTTAGGCGAGGAAACTTGGATATGAGCATTTCGTGCACTTCTGGAGTCCTCTAATTAGAAAATTTATAATTACAAGGGGTGCGTAATGCGTATCAACAATTGAAAACAAATCTCACTCACATCAGGTATTCGTTTGAATGAAACTTCCTTCAAATTGGGAAGAGCGAGAATACCCTTTAAAACGGACTGATTTGATAGGCCCTTCCTGTAACAATTGTCTCCGATGCTGAGATACTTCAAACCTGCAATGGAGTAAAAGAAAATCAACATAAAATTTAATGTTGGCAGCGGATCATCCCTTTTTTAGTTTGGGTTTCACGTACGTGTCAAGTCAGTGATATTCGGCAAACGGTGGTTATCTCTATCCCTCATTCCCCCTCCCAAGAAACCAAAATCGTCCACCTCAAACGGGTTGATGCTCAAAGCTTCCAGCTCCTTCCATTTTTGGCAAGCTATCCGAAATCGTCGGTTGTTCAAACCAACCCTAAGTTTTCTCAAGTTGGGCATGACCTTTGTCATTTTAGCAACTAAATCATCAATACACACGTAGTGACTTGAGATAAAAACTTCTAAGTTTGGCAGTATGAGATCGCCCACTTCATAGAAGTCTTCCGCTGGAAGGTATGAAGAATGACGGCGATTAACTCTAAAATTAGGAACTTGTTTTTGGTGGAGGTAACGTAGAGAAAAGTCTTCGGCGTCATTCGACATTCCCATCACATTGTCTTTTGGATTTCTTCCGTCCATTAGGACAAGCGTTTTCAAACTCGGAGTATGTTCTAGAAAATCTAGATTGGCACAAGGGTCGCCAATCAAAATCAGCAGAGGTCGGTAATCCCGAAAAATGGGGTCCTAGATTACGGATTGTGAATTAACTTTTCTGATATTGTGGATTGGGATTACAACTTGGGATTACTCTCGATTTTCAGGATTGTGGATTACGGATTACGCTAAAAGTGGATTTATAACCAGGGATTACGGGATTGGGATTACGTAATCCATAATCCACAATCCATGATTTCAGTTTTCTTAAAAAGGTGCAACACGAACGCGACTGAAGTTATTCCTACACTTGTTTCATTTAATTTGCCGTTATTTAATACTACTTCAAAGCACAAAAACTTATTAAAAAAATTCGCTGCATTTCATAATTTTTATTACATCGCAATATCAGAAAAGGATTTCTTTTTCGAAATTTTTTAATGGTTTATTGCTACCAATATTCAATTGAGCTAGTGAGAATGATCCAACCATTTTAAATTCAATTACAACTTCAATTAAAACTATAGTACCTCTGAGTATTCAAAACTGACAAGACTGAAATCAAGGTATTTATTACATGACGTTTAAGGAATTTGGAATGTAAATACGAAGAAAAGCTTAAGTTAGACAGAAAACTTTTACGATTGTTTAATGCGTTTTAACAGAAAATAAATGCTGGTAGCCAGTAGGGTAAAATCCAACAATATCTTTTATCCTCCTTAATTGCCGCTTATGCTCCTTAATTATGACGTATCCTACTTAATTCATAATTATCACTTATCCTCCTTAATTGTCACGTATCCTACTTAATTCATAATTATCACTTATCCTCCTTAATTGTCACGTATCCTCCTTAATTGTCACGTATCCTCCTTAATTATCGTTAAACCTCCTGAGTTATCTCTGCTCCTCCTTAATTATCACTTGTCGTCCTTAATTATCACTTATCATCCTTAATTTGCACTTATCATCCTTAATTATGACTTACCCTACTCAGTTACCTCTTAATTATCACTAATACTCCTTAATTGTCACTTATCGTCCTTAATTATCACTAATCCTACTTAATAATGACTTACCCTACTCAGTTACCTCTTAATTATCACTAATCCTCCTTAATTTGCACTCATCATCCTTAATTGTAACTTATCATCCCTAATTGTCATTTATCGTCCCTAATTGTCACTTATCGTCCTTAATTATCACTTATCCTCCTTAATTGTCAGTTATCCTCCTTAATTGGGTCTTATCCTCCTCAATTATAACTCGTCCCCCTTCACTTTCCCCTATTCCACAACTCCAAGGCATTTGTAATTAGCGCCGGCCTCAATTGGGCACTGTGATACATTTGTTACAATGTGTATATACTCTATGATGAAACTTAATTATGATTAGTTAATTATGATTAAGTGCGGATTTAACTGAAAATCAATAGTGTTCGTCCCCTTGACCTAAACAATCAGGACATCGCACAGACAGACAAACAGACAGACAGACATCCACCGCATGACGAAATATGCCCATTCTCATATAAAATACAAACATTCTGTTTGATTTTAAATAACATCCAGTATTTTGTTATCCATTCATTTCTATCGCGAAGTATTGCTGGTTGTGTTGCGCATGCGTAAAGCTTTCTAAAAAATTCACATAATCCGGATTGAGTTTGCCGATTGATGCAATTCTAATTTCAACATCGGGATTGATTAAGGATTACAAATGTATGCATTTGACTATTGGATTACGGATTATGGATTATCAGTTTTTAAATTTATCTCCGGATTGGGATTACGGTTATAATCCGTAATCCCAATCCCGTAATCCGATTACCATAATCCGGGATTATACCGACCTCTGAAAATCAGCTCCTTCAAGTGGGGGATATGCCGTTGATATGCTCCCAGAATGTCCAGTTCATTTGTGTATGAACAGACCATTGTAATTGTTTGTTTTAAAAACACCAGAATAACTTTTAGTAAACAAGAGATCCAAAATAGGCCTTTTTAGGCAAAACCATCAATCTAACTACAAATATACTAGTTTTCTAGTTCCAAAAGTATTTTGATCGGATTCAACACCCAGTTTTACATATAGAACGCTGGAAATAGTAGTTCAAAAAGCAAGTTTAAAAATGCGTCTAAAAAATGCAAAGTAGAGAGAATACGTCAAAATTGCCCATAGTGCACCACCTAGATTAAACTCCCAATTATCAAGTTTGAGCTTATGAAAGCCGAACATTTTCAGTAGTTAGTAGGGATCTCCAGGTGTTCCAAGCATGTCCAAATAGCCTTCAATGTTAGGACAGGAATTGTTTGAGCGATAGGTACGACCATTCACAGATAGCCAAACGTCTGTTCTCCAAGTTGGTAGGGAAGACTTCCAAAAATAGTTTCGATACCAATCTAAAATTCGTGAATTCTTCATACTCGAGAGGTATCACCTTAAACAATCGCTCAACCACCTGTAGACAATTTTTTATAAGTGGAAATACTGCTTGACGTTTTTAAGATTTTAGTTTTTTATAAATTACCACATTATTTAGCATTGGGTTCAATGCATCATTCATTTTCCATCCAGTCTGAAAGTGTGGGCTCATGGATTTCTGAGGAGGATTCAATTCTTGTCCTTTTATTTTGTCAGGTTTTTCACTACTTTTGGCTAAGAAGTTTTGAATAAAAAAAATCAATAATTAATGTTAAAACTGTTTCTGTAAACTAAAAACTTCAATCTCGTCACTGCTTGTCTGTGAACTGAAGTGAAAGTTGTAAGTGAGCATAAAGAAAAACACTCGACCTTCGCAATGAGTGCGCTTGCTTTCACACTCTATAGTTTTGGTGTCTCACACGTTTCCCTGAGTATTTGTTGCTGAAAGCAAGCCTCTCGTTCCTCTTTTTTGTCTGCATTGTGTTTTGGTTTTGGATAGATAAATTCATGAATATAACGCCAGTTTAAAAATCATTATAGAGTGCATTAAAAGTTTTAATTTTGAAAGTCTAATAATTATATATTTAAACGAGCTTTGTATTAATGGTTAATAAAACCAATTAGTCTAATCAATTAAGAGCATAATATAAATAGTTTAAGATTTTCAGTAAATTGTAAAGAAATCACCGTTTGGTCGATGTTTACATGCATTTTGCAGTGTTTGGAGAGCAGCCCACTGTACTTCAGGTAGTTAACACTATCTGCAATATTTTTGCTTCCGAATAGATAATACTAAATATTGTATGATTGTGATATTCATATGTATAATGACATATTTGACTTTATTAGCTTAATTAGGCTTACATTTCGAGATAGATCTAACTAACCATTAAATTATGTATTATAGGCTACTACTTAATAATAATAATTGTGATTGCAGTAGCTCTTTCGTGTTCGTATTCTACCCCACATTTGAGTTCGTGATGTCACAAACAAGTCGGTACGCAAAATCTATGCAACAGAAGGTCACAATTATTATACATTATATTATGTCAGTTAAGACCTTTGTGAGTTATGCATCTTAGACAGGGTTATCGGCCGGGGCGATGTAATATTTTTGCGATAGGGGCGATTTGATATTTTTGCAGTCCTGGTAAAGGGACGGTATTTTCTTGGAGGCTTTGATATGGATTTGGCTGAAAATTGCCACGCGTATTCTCCAAACGATTCTACAGGTGGAGATTGAATGGTATCTGAAATTTCGAAAAGACGCTCGCATAAATTCAAAACCAAGACAAGCTGATTTTCACAAAAAAAATCAAATAATTTTTATGACAAATTTTATAACATTCGAAAGTTCCTAATTACCTTTTACGTGCCTTCAATAAATTTAAATTCAAGTACATAAGTGGTTTTTCGCTTTATTGGTACACGTAACGGTTTTCGAGTTTTTTAATAATAAACCCAGCTCGTCTTGTTTTTAAATTCACGTGCGTGTTTTTCAAATTATCAAAAACCCTTGGCTGACGCCCTTAGAATTGTATGGAGAATAAGTGTTCCAAATTTCAGTCAACTTGTCGAGAAACCTCAGAGAAAATGTCGTCCCTTTACCAGGACTCTAAAAACATCATATTACCCCTGCCTCAAGCGTATCACATTGCCCCGGTGAATAACCCTGTTCAAAATACACAACGCACATAACACATTGTTACTGGTATAACCGTGGTTTTTTCTGAAATACACAAATGCGTACACATAACATAGAGCTGCTGTAACTTGTCATTTACCAAATTTGGCTGGTTATAGTTTAGAGAAAAGTTAGCAAACACCCAAACTACTCTTATATTTATACTTAACTTATACTCTTACGTCATCATCAACAAACTGACTGTCTGGTTAATACAAAAGCTGGTAAGGTTTAATGGTGTTAAAGCTTCAAAGTAATTGGAGTAACCAACATACACCTTGATTGGCCATGCCGACTTTAAAGATTTTGTTACCCACTTGGTTTGTTTTCTACTTTCACAGTTTGTCAACACCCTTGCCTTCATAAGTGTAATAAAATTGTTTGATACCGAGGTCAACGGAGCCATAAAAAGCGAGCTTCCCATTAGGCACATCAAAGCGTCATTGGTACAGACTGTAAAGAACAGCAGATCCGGTAAAGAAATCGTAGGCCCGGACGACACTAGCACAAAAATTGAAAGAATTATGATCATTGAAATTGCTCCAAGGTAGTACGATATCAGCCCATCCTGTTGCCAACAAATTATAGTAACGGCTCCAAATCTGAATTTGCGATAATTGGTCAAAGCAAAGTTGAGTTTCTGAGATTTTAACGACAAAAAACATGAGAAGTATTGTACGTATTGAATCAGACAATATGCTTGCAGTAAACAAACATAGACTACATAAATAGCAAAAGTTTAAACGTAATTGATTATGAACAAAAAATTAAATAATGTTATGGAAAGCAGCCAAACTGCTGAGAACAATGTTGTCAGCTTGTCGCTGTATCCACTTTCGCATTTTGGAATCCAGAAATAAAAAACCGTAATTGAGTTGCAGTTTGTCCACTGGAGAAATGAGTAACATATAGCCGTAACCAATCCAAGGAAAACCCCAATCAGAAGACCAGACTTGATCAACCAAACCTCATACGATTTTGATATTTTTAAGGTATTTGCTTCTAGAAACAGAGAAGAATTTTAACCCGATTTGATTTGTACAGATAAAGTCAAAGTAATATTTTCACATTAGAAAATATAAAACCTACCTTTTAAACTAGTTTTCTCAAATTCAACAAGTAAATTGAAATTTTCTATTACACTTTTTCGTTTTTGTAAAACTTTCAAACTTACACAGAAAATGAAGGACAAAACACCTGCAACTAGACAAGATTTTGCAGTGGTCACCAAAGATTCACTGCCCAAGTTATGTAAAAGTTCAAACCACAGTACAGCAATATACAGTGCAAACAGAAGCAGTTTGGAGTATTCCCATTTTGTATTAACTTGTTTTTTAAGAAATAGTGTGTCTGTTGATGAACAATCAAAAAGACCTATTCCTAGACAATTCTCCACTTTAAAATGTAGTTTAACAAAAGGCAATAGATTTTCTTTAATAAGCATGATGAAATATATTCAATCACAGTTTAATTCAGCTATACTGCCAGTTAAACCTTTGTCCAATTGTGTTTACGGCTGTTCCACGTATGCTACTGAAAATCGTAAGGGGAAATGATAATTTTGGAAAGTTTTTAAGCGTATTCTTTGCAGAGAAAGTAATCAAAATATGTTAAATTCCTTAATACCATACATGATAAAGTATGAGTTTCCAAAGTCAAACACACTAAAAAATTTAAAATGTTTTTGAGGCTGATTTAATACACTAGAAATCTGTTTGGCAAGCGCGAGGTAGTGGCATAAAATAGAAAGGCATGTAAAATATAATATTTCAGAGTGGGTAAACCATTAAACATATTTTGCTTACTCCAGGTACCATGTTCAACCAATTCGACATGTTTTTGTTGTGTTATAAAACTATGTCACAGCTACCTAGTCAAGTTCTGGAATTTCTCGAAATAATCTCGTACCATAACTTTGTGTTTAGCTAAAGCTTGTGAAAACAAAATTTGACACGGAAAAGTTTTTGGAGTCGGTAGGAGGAAGATCTTACCACTGTAATGTACCTTGTCGTAAATAAAGTTAGAGCTTTTTCCAATAATGCTTTGGGAAGCAAAACTCTCAGTGGACATATTTAGTAAGTACAAAAATACGATAACTTACATCCAAACATTTTAAGTAATACTGTGTTTTTGTATGTTCAGATTTTACAGGATGTTGTCTTTTGCCTGTTGCTGGGTGTTTGTCAAATAGAATGGAAACGAGTTTTGTCGAAATACAAACACGTGAAACTGAATTGGGATATTTTTTGGTACAAGCATACTTTAAGATAATACAAGCATGTATGAAAACTATGCACACTATACATTTTTCCATTCGTCTTGAGGGTTCGGCGTACATATATTATAGTTCCCTCAGTAGCCATAGTTTATTAGTAGATTAAGAAAAACATGATTGAATTTTTTTGAAGTCAAAGCAATCGAAGTTTCTGATTGGAGACTTTCTCTTTTGTAGTAGTGGTACTTATGTTATGTCAAGATTGTGAAAGTGTCAAGAGCATTCCAAGAAGGGGTAAATAGTGTTGGAACATATTTCAATTTAGTCTGGAAAATCTTATCAGTAGTATAGATCAGTCATTTGCAATCAAGTTGTTGTTGTTCTGGCTTTACAATAGAAAATTGTTTTCTAAGTAATTTCCAAACTACAATACCTGTTTTTTCCTTGTGGTTAATTTGTAATAGCAATGTAATTAAGTTGAACTATAGATTAGAAACTAAAAAAACAAAGGTGGGATATTATGTTATTTCTTTGATTACAACAGCTGCTTGGTGGTAGACATGATTGTCAGCCCTTAACATTTTTACGTCTCAAAACCAACAAGGATATTATAAAAACATGTCATATCTCTACCAAGGAAGTATATCGAAGTCGGTAATCGAAGAAATAATTGAAAATCGAAAGGAAATTGGTCTATCTGTCACGAAACTAATTATATAACCAATATAATTTTCGAGCCTGTTCAAGGTTCGTATCATGAAACTAAGCTATTTCTAAATTCGTTCTACAATAACAAACAGAACACTTTCAAACGCTGCCAATAGACGTTTGCAAAATCTAACCACCAAACATTTTATTTCAAACGTGTTTAAAACCCATTACACAAAATATGTCTTGTTGTTAGAAATGCAAAAACCCTTGTTATAAATGTAGGCCACACTCAATTACAAAAAATCCTATTTTTAAACCATTTTTTGAATATTTCTTTCGTAGCAACGACGATCAAGATGGTATTCGTCATGACATCATTACCACTGGTTTTAATAGTGCTAAGCGGTGGGCATGCTGGGACTAGACTCTTACAAAGCAACAGGATTATGCTTCATCAGGAGCTTCAGATGTTCAAGGACTGCAGCGTAAACCTTGCGTTTAACGACGTTCAAATTTCGGTAGGCATTCTAAACTGTATACTTATCATTGAACTTCATACAATATATTAACACACATTTGTTTGTTTTTCAGAACATTACTCAAGACTCCTTTGAAGTGGACCCACCCAATTTTCCTGTTGTTCTTTCTCGTTACATTTACGGTACCAAAAACATATCTGCTGATCCCGACCAAAGATTCATGAAATGCGACCAAAAACATGTACTTCCTGAACCGGGCACGGGCTACAAATTTGTCCTACCACCGCACCAAAAAAGCAACTGTTTCGTACAAGTCTACGTGATCCTAAGGGTGCAAAACATGGCACCCAAACATGTACCTATTTCCTCCCGTAGTTCCCCGCTCATTCTCAATGTCAATTAAGGACCACCGAATACGTATTCAGATGCTAGAACTCTAATTGTAAAGTCTGGGCTATATTTTGTACATGTGGATTGGCCAAACCAAAATCATACCTGGATACTGTAAATATTTTGACACAAATATATCTTTACCCGAAGTGTCCTGGGAATCCATTCCAAGAACCATTGGGACCGGCTATTTCATTAACTCAGCGACAAAGTTTCATTTGGAATTGAATATTCATCTGAATTGAATGTATACATGGCAAACTATACTTAGCTATTACATGCTGGACTACAACAGAAAGGGTTATCGGGATGACTGCGAATACGGTTGCTATAAAGGGGAAACGGTTAATCCTATTACAAAATATCAAACCTTTGAAGCCACATCTGCGATTACTACAAATTACTTTGAAATTTACGCTCAAAATGTTCTCAACAAATAGTGACAGCAAGGCTGCATCAAATTCCAAAAAATTTGAAGTACATTGAGTACTTCACAGACAGAAAAGAGTAGAACTGGAAGACATTCCACTTGAGTACTTCTACATTAGACATATCTGGCAAAACCTAACGTATATTGGGATAAGATACACACAGGGATCATCCCTGTACCACTACTTTGACGCATTTCACACAAGCTTGGATATTTTTCCAACCTCGGAATTTGTTCATAGTAGTGAATCGCATGCTGTTAAATTTATAACATGTGCAGCAGCAGATAGTCCAGGCTTCCTATCTCTATTTGGCTATATTTCAGCATTTGATTTACCGACTTGGTTGGTATTGTTTGATGGGTAATGGAAGTGGATTTTTCTGTATAAAATACTCCAAAGAAAATCCGGGACCCAAAATCAGCTAGCTTATGCCTTTGTTTATTACCTTTTACTCGGACAAGATAATCGATTTTTAAGTCGTGCAAGATGGCTTTGTGGAGCTTGGCTTTTGGCTGCAGTGGTTATTTCGTTTTTTTATCAAAGTGATAATATTAACAAATTAACATCCCCACTGAAACCCAAAACGATGAAAACCTTCAAAGACATGTTGAAAAGGAATTTTACGATTTATTCCTCACTAAATGAGCAAGAAGTATTGAATGTGCACAGACAAATTTTAGAAAGTGCTCAAGCAACAAAACGGAAAAATCAAAACTATATAGACATTACTAATGTGAAAATTTCATCTTATATGGATGAGACCATTAGCTTTTGGAAAGATGTTTGTCATGAAAAAGTTTAAACAAAGAGGAAAGAAATCTTACAAACGCGTTCTTGCTTCACTTCAACTGCCTAAAAGTGTCAACGATTTGGCAATAATATTACTCTCTTAGTTTTATAAATCAACAGCCACAATGCAAATATGGAGTTTACGTTGGTACACTGGAGACAATCCAAGATATTAAACACAAACTAATTGCACGCGGAATTTCAAAGAATTTTACAGTGACTGTCAGTAAACAAACCTACGGATATACATACAAAAATTTGTACTTTATTCGCGTATCTTGGCCCTCACAGTATTTTCTAACGAGAGCAAGGTCATTAATTCAAAGTGGTATTGTAAACTTGTGGGAACACTGGAAGAGACGGTTACAAAATTGGAATAGTACAGTTATGAAAAGAAAAAAGTCCGCTACTTTAGTTAAAGCCTTGTCACTTGCAGATAACATAGTGGTTGTTTTTATATTCACCTAGGTTTCTTGGATTTGCGTTGCTGTCGTTTATAATGGAGAAAAAGAACGTACTACAACTACGCAGTTTGAAGTCTTGTTTGGCAACCATTCAAGACTGTTTAAAAAAATCATTGCACGCAACGTTCGTTTTAGAAGGGTTCGTCAGACTCAAAGAGTTGAAACTGAATTAAATGTTGTGAGAGTAAACGTTCAAAGTAGTCACGTTATCGTGAAAGCTATTACCAAGGTATGTTGCAATAGATCCTATTTTTAAGAATTACATTTCAAGCTCTAACAAAAGCATTCGGGTTGATATTTTAAAAAAATTTAAGCCGTTTAAGGATAAAATATCAATCCAGGCTTACACCTTAAATAGAACTCGACTCGATATAAAGATAAAAATAAGAAATCGTAAACTCACATCACAGCACACATGAACGCCATGTATCTTAGTATAAAACTAAATCATTGATACAAATAAGAAAGCGAATAAAAGATGAACATCAAAAAACTAAAAATGCTAAACATAAATTTAAACAAAATATTAAGGCCCGTTTGTGTAGTAAATAATATAGGAGTTTCAGAATTATTAAAATTATATTAAAATGAAATGATGAACTCTGCGATCTTTTAACTTTGTACAGAAGATTAAAAATGTGTTTGTCGTTGTATTAAATTCTTATCGGATAAGAAAATATATTGGATAATTGTTACTAGAAAAAGTTGTAATCATATAATATAGAAATGTAGTTTTGAAATCCATGATTCATATAGCTTCTCTACGATTGCAGTTTTGTTTAGTCCTCAAAATAATACATTTCAGTTTGTGAGTGAATCCCCTGCCCAACAAGACTTATCAAATCATGAAAAGGTATGCCGCTTCAAGGTTATAATATTCTCCAGCATTTAAGCAAAGTGGAAACCTCAAATAATGTGTAGTTGCAACTGAGAAACCAAGGACAATTTAATTTAATGGAATATGCACTTACCTACAATCATCAAACGAATAGCGAGCTCCTAGCATTCCGAGACGCAAGCCTTTCCCAGATAGGCGCTAAAGTTGGGACTCCAGAAAAGTACCAAAAATGGAAAATATATACTCCATATATAACAAAAGCTTTCTGCAAACGTTGCATTCAGTAATAAAGGAAAAATAAATACCAAAAAAAAAAAAAAAAAATATAGAATAAAAAAATACCAGAGAGAATAATTTCAGAGGACTTCAAACAGACAAACGCAACTTCTCATTCAACAGACACGCAGCATCAAAAACTTTAACTCAAATGCTAATGCAAAAATGATTTGAAACAAAAATATTGTTGAAATCAAGCTAGCAAAAATGCATTCCAGTTAATTTCCCGCGGATGAAGTATATTAAATGACTAAAGATTCTTAGAGGACAATTTTGACTTTATAAATTCAAAAAATGACAATTGCAGTATAGATTTTAGATGAATTGTCGGTACATTTTCGAATAAAATTAGATTAATTAAATGAAACTCTCCCTTACATTTTTGCTGCTACAAAATAGTTTTTAACCGAGTTTGATCCTATCGCATTGCCCATTTGCTCACTGCCTGGAAAACTCTATAAAAAAGCTAAAAATGCAAGAGAATCGAAATTATACTGATAATGTAAAGTGTATATGTACGGATATTTCAACAGTTACTGGTATTTCGAAGTTAACTTATTTCCAAAGTCTGTAAGAGCCTGTAAAAAATAGATTTCTGATAATAAACTTTAAACATCGCAAAGAAGAAGCCTTTACAATTATATTTAAAAACCATATGAAGCGCCGTGGTACTATGATTCTGTTGGTGGAGCACTAAAACTGATGAAGTTATGATTGCTGGAAGGTAGTGCACGCTAGTAGAGCAGTGATGATGATGATTGGAAACAGGTAGGTAAGAGTACACGCTGCTGTATATGAGTAAGGAAAATGCAAGTAAATACGAGCAGATAAGAACTGAAAACTGTATTTATGAATTGGAAACTGGGTAGACTCATTGGAATTTTGCGAATAATGCATGCAGCAAACGAATAGGACGGGGGAGCAAGAATGAGATCTCTCTTCCTCCGCGCCTCTTCTTCCGTTGCGGAACCCCTGCCTTTCCCCCTAGCCGTTGTTGTGTGAGAGGAGATCTCATATCCTTGCTCTCAGTCGAATCGTTGCTGCCATGCATTCTGCGCCAAAATCCATGAGTCGTCAAGTTTCCCCCAAGCTGACAATAATGTTACAAGTTTTCAAGTTCTTATCTGACTCTGTAAGTTTACCTTGCTTTCACTTACTCCATATACACAGCGTTTTCTCCTACCTACCTCGTTCATCATCATCATCATCTCCTCTTACTAGCGTGCAACTAACCCTTCCAGCAATCAGTAAATCTTCTCAGTTAGTCTCACAACAGAATCATAGTCCACGGCCGCCTTATATGTTTAGATGAATTCAATTGTAAAGCTTCCTTCCTTGCGTAAGTTACTTTTACTCAGAAATAATCTTTTTTAAGCTCTACACGAAACTTGAAATAAGCTACTTCGAATACCAGAATGTTTGGAAATATCAGTACTATTACACTTTTACAGGATCACGTTATTTCGATATCTTTGCCAGTTTTAGCTTATCATGTTTCCAAGGAGCTGACAAATTGGGCAATTGCGATGGATTAAACATCGTAAAAATAACTATTTCTTACAGCAAAAAGTAGGGAGAGTTTTCATCTTAATAATTTCTAATCTTATTGGCCTGAAAAATGTATCCGAACAATTTCCACTAAAATGTCTATTATCTGCAATTTCATTTCTTTGATATTTATAAAGTTCAAATTTGTCCATCTTAAGAAATCTTAGTCATTTTAATAATCTTCATCGATGGGAAAATTGCACTGGAAGCAATTTTGCAGCTTAGGATTTCAACTAAATATTTTTTTGTTTCAACATTTGCATTACATTTGAGTTACAATCAAAGTTCTTTGTTGCTGCGTCGTTTGGAGTTTGATGAGAAAACCGACGTTTGGTCATTTGGAGTCACTCTCTGGGAAATTTACTCTCTGGGTAAATACTTGTTATACTTATTTTCCTTTAATTACTGAAATGCAACGTTGCAGAAAGCATTTTGTGTAGGAGATATTCCATTTGAGGGACTTTCCTGAGTCCCAACTTTAGCGCCCTACTGGCAAAAGGCTTGCGTCTCCCGGAACCAAGTTTCCATGTTGATGGAATGTAGGTTAAGTGCATATTCCATAAAAAACAATTGTCTTGGTTGTCTCATATACCAACTACAATATTGCAGGTATTGCCACATGCTTAAGTGCTGGAATATAGAACCGTCGAAGCGGCCAACATTTTCAGAATTGAAGTTAATGTTGCAGGATTCACTACATCACAACTGAAATTGTAATGAGGACTTTCAAACCAAAACTGCAATCGTAGAGAACTATATGAACACGGATTCAAAACTACATTTTAAAAATTAACATTTTTTTCTAGTAACAATTATCCAATATTTTCCTTATACAATGAAAATTTAATACAACGCACAAACACATTTAATCACTGTACAAAGTTAAAATCGCAGAGTTCTTCATTTCATTTTATATAATTTTTAAAATTACCCGACAACCTAATATACTACACCAACGCCTTATTATTGTTTAATAGTACATTTAGTGATGTTCATCTTTATCGCTTTACTTAATTAGATCAATGAAATAGTTAACTAAGAACATGGCGTCATTGTTGCTGTGATGTGATTTACGATTCAATTATCTTATCGGAGTCGAGTTCATTATTTAAGGTGGTAAGCCTGGAATTGATATTTTCCTTAAAACGCTTAAATGGTTTAAAATTCAACCCGAAAATGCTTTGTTAGGAGCTTGAAATGTATCTAAAAAATAGGATCATGCAACATACCTGTTAATAGCTTTCACGCGATAACGTGACTACTTTGAACGTTTACTCTCACAACATTTAATTCAGTTTCAACTCTTTGAGTCTGACGAACCCTTCTAAAACGAACGTTTGCGTGCAAAGATTTTAAACAGTCTTGAATGGTTGCCAAACAAGACTTCAAACTGCGTAGTTGTAGTACGTCTTTTTCTCCATTATAAACGACAGCAACGCAAATCCAAGAAAACCTAGGTGAATAAAAAAACAACCACTATGTTATCTGCAAGTGACAAGGCTTTAAATGAAGTAGCGGACTTTTTCCTTTTCATAACTGTACTATTCCAATTCTGTAACCGCCTCTTCCAGTGCTCCCACAAGTTTACAATACCACTTTGAAATAATGATCTTGCTCTCGTTAGAAAATGTTGTGCGGGCAACGACACGCGAATAAAGTACAAATTTTTGTATGTATATCCGTAGGTTTGTTTACTGACAGTCACTGTAAAATTCTTTGAAATTCCGCGTGCAATTAGTTTGTGTTTAATTCTTGGATGTCTCCAGTGTACCAACGTAAACTCCATATTTGCATTTGGCTGTTGATTTATAAAACTAAGAGAGTAATCTATTGCCAAATCGTTGACACTTTTAGGGCCAGTTGAAGTGAAGCAAGAACGTTTGTAAGATTTCGTTCCTCTTTGTTTACTTTTTCATGCACAAACTCTTTCCAAAAAGGCTAATGGTCTCGCATCCAATGTAAGATAAATGTTCATTTGTAATGTCCGTAAATTTTGTTTTCTGTTTTTGTTGCTTGAAACTTCCTAAACTGGTCTGTGCACATTCAATACTCTTGCTCTTCACGGGAGTAGATTCGTAAAATCCTTTTCAACATGTGTCTTGAAAGTTTATCCGTTTTGGGTTTCAGGTGGGATTTAATTTCTTTAATATTATCACTTGATAAAAAACGAAATCCCTGAACCAAAAAGCCAAGCTCCACAAAGCATCTTGCAGCACTAAAAAATCGTTATCGTTGTCGAGTAAAAGAAATAAACAAAAGGCATAAAGCTAGTGATTTGAGACCTTGGATTTCTTTTTGGATTATTTTATACAGAAATAGTCCACTTCCATTACCCATCAAACACAATACCAACCAAGTCGGTAAATCAAATGCTGAAATATAGCCAACTAGAGATAGGAAGCCTGGACTTTCTGTTGCTGCACATGTTATAAATTTCACAGCGTGTGATTCACTACTATGAATAAATTCCGAGGTTGGAAAAATATCCAAGCTTGTGTGAAATGCGTCAAAGTAGTGGTACAGGGATGATCCCTGTGCGTATCTTATCCCAATATACGTTAGGTTTTGCCAGATAGTCTAATGTAGAAGTACTCAAGTGGAATGTCTTCCAGTTCTACTCTTTTTCTGTCTGTGAAGTACTCAATGTACTTGAAATTTTTTTGGAATTTGATGCAGCCGTGCTGTCACTATTTGTTGAGAACATTTTGAGCGTAAATTTTCAAAGTAATTTGTAATAATCGCAGCAGATGTGGCTTCAAAGGTTTGATATTTTGGGATAGGATTAATCGTTTCCCCTTTATAGCAACCGTATTTGCAGTCATTCCGATAACCCTTTCTGTTGTAGTCCCAGCATGTAATCACCAAGGTATATTTGCCATGTATACATTCAATTCAGATGAATATTCAATTCCAAATAGAAACTTTGTCGCTGAGTTAATGAAATAGCCGGTCCCAATGGTTCTTGGAATGGATTCCCAGGACACTTCGGGTAGCGATAATATTGTGTCAAAAATATTTACAGTATCCAGGTATTTTTTGGTTTGGCCAATCCCACATGTACAAAATATAGCCCAGACTTTACAATTAGAGTTCTAGCATCTGAATGACGAATCGATGAACCTTTAATTGACATTGAGAGATGAAGCGTGTGAATACGGGAGGAAATACGGTCAGTCTTGTGGTGGCCATTTTTGCCAACCTTGGCTATCAACGTACTTTACGGAACATTGCTGTTTTGTGCGGCGGTAGCCAACATAATTGTAGCCCGTGCCCCGGTTCAGGGAAGTACAGTCTGTGGCGCATTTCAGAACCATTGTTTGGATCACCAGATATGTTTGTGGCTACCGTAAATTAAGCGAGAAAGAACAGTAGCGAAATTGGGTGGGTCTACTTAAACGAGTCTGAGTAGTGCAAACAAATAAATGTGTAAGTATTGTATGAAGTTCAGGATAAATATTAGATAGAAATGCGTACGAAATTGAACCTCCGTTAAACGCAAGGTTTACGCTGCCGTCCTTGAACATCTGCCACCTCCCTGAGAAGATTCCTGTTGCTTTCGTAGTTCTAAGTCCCAGAGCCCACCGCTTAGCCTATAAAACCAGTGGAATGAATGTCATGACGAATACCATCTTCTTGATCGTCGTCTACGAAGAATTTCAAAATGTTTAAATAGGAGGTTTTTTAATGATGTTGCTACAGTTGATAACAAGGGTTTTGCATTCTGCTTAACAAGAGATTATTTGTGTAATGGTTTAAACCACGTTTGAAATAAAATGTTTGGTGTTAGATTTTGCAAACGTTATTGCAGAGTTGAAAGTGTTCGTTCTATTGTAGAACAATTTAGAATAGCTTAGTCATAATAAAACCTGAACGCTCGAAATTATATTGGTAATTATAATAATTTCGGACAGAACTAGCCATTTCCTCGTTCAATTATTCCTTCGATTACCGACTTCGATATACTCCGTGTAGAGATATGACAGTTTTCATAAACTCCTTGTTAGTTTGCGACTTAAAATGTTAAGGGCTGGTAATCACCACCAAGCAGCTTTGTAATCAAAAAATAAACATAACTATCCCACCTTGTTTTTTAGTTTCTAATTCTATATCAACTTACTACATTGCTATACAAATTAACCACAGAGGAAAACAGGTATTGTATTTGAATTATTAGAAGATAATTTTTATTGTAAAGCCAGAAAACACAACTTGTATTTACAAGAATGACTTGATCGTATTACAACTCATAAGACTTTTCAGAGTAAATTGAAATATCTTCAAACACTAATTTCCCCTTCTGAATGCTCTTGAACTTCACAATCTTGAGCAAACATAAGTACCACTACTACAAAAGAGACATCTCCTATCGGCAAACTTTGATTGCTTTCATTTAAAAAATACATTCGTGTTTTTCTGATCTGTATGAACTATGGCTACTGAGGGGACAATAATTTATGTAACCCGACCCTCACGACGAATGGAAAAAGTTATTGCTAGTTTTGATATATGCTTGTATTCTAGTAAAGTATGCTTGCTACCAAAAATATCCCAATTCAGTTTCACGTGTTTGTATTTCAACAAAACTTGTTCCATTCTATTTACAAACCCACAATAGGAAGAAGACGACATCCTGTAAAATCTGAACATACAAAACACAGTATTACTTTAAAATGTTTGGATGTAAGTAATCGTTTTTTAACTCATTATATATGTCCACTTAGAGTTTTGCTCCTAAAGCATTATGAAAAATTATAACTTTTATTTACGACAAGGTACATACGTAGGGAAAAACTTCTCCGACAACTCCAAAAACCTTCCCGTGTTAAATTTTATTTTCACCATCTTACTAACACAAGTTATGGTACGAGATTGTTCGAGAAATTTCAGAACTTGACTAGGTAGCTGTGACTAGTTTTATAAACACAACAAAAAAACATGTCGAATGGTTGAACATGGGCCCTGGGTAAGCAAAATATGTTTAATGGTTTACCCACTCCAAAATATTATATTTACATGCCTTTCTTTTTATCCCATACCTTGCTCTTGCCAAAACAGATTTATATGTATTAAATCAGCCTCAAAAACATTTTAAATTTTTTAGTGTGTTTGACTTTGGAAACTCATACTTTATCATGTATAGTATTAGGGAATTTCACATATTTTGATTACTTTCTCTGGCAAAGAAATACGATTAAAAACTTTCCAAAATTATCATTTCCCCTTACGATTTTCAGTAGCATACGTGGAACAGCCCTAAACACAATTGGACAAAGGTTTAACTAGCAGTATAGGCGAATTAAACTGTGATTGAATATATTTCATCATGCTTATCAAAGAAAATCTATTTCCTTTTGTTAAACTACATTTTAAAGTGGAGAATTGTCTAGGAATAGGTCTTTTTGATTGTTCATCAACAGACACACTATTTCTTAAAAAACAAGTTAATACAAAATGAATACTCAAAACTGCTTCTGTTTGCACTGTATATTGCGTTACTGTGCGTTTCAACTTTCTAACTTGGCAGTGAATCTTTGGTGACCACTGCCAAATCTTGTCTAGTGCAGGTGGTTTGTCCTTCATTTCAGTGTAAGTTTGAAGGTTTTACAAAGACGTAAAAGTGTAATAGAAAATTTCAATTTACTTGTTCAATTTGAGCAAAACTAGTTTAAAAGGTAGGTTTTATATTTTTTAATGTGAAAATACTACTTTGACTTTATCTGTACAAATCAAATTGGTTAAAATTCTTTCTCTGTTTCTAGAAGCAAATACCTTAAAAATATCAAAATCGTATGAGGTTGGTTGATCAAGTCTGGTCTTCTGATTGGGGTTTTCCTTGGATTGTTACGGCTATATGTTACTCATTTCTCCAGTGGACAAACTGCAACTCAATTACGTTTTTTATTTCTGGATTCCAAAATGCGAAAGTGGATACAGCGACAAGCTAACAACATTGTTCTCAATAGTTTGGCTGATTTCCATAACATTATTTAATTTTTTGTTCATAATCAATTACGTTTCAACTTTTGCTATCTATGTAGTCTACGTTTGTTTACTGCAAGCATATTGTTTGATTCAATACGTACAATATTCTCATGTTTTTGTCGTTAAAATCTCAAAAACTCAACTTTGCTTTGGCCAATTATCGCAAAATTCAGATTTGGAGCCGTTACTATAATTTGTGCAACAGGATGGCTGATATCGTACTACCTTGAGCAATTCAATGATATAATTTTTCAATTTTGGCTAGTGTCGTCGGGCCTACGATTTCTTTACCGGATCTGCTGTTCTTTACAGTCTGTACCAATGACGCTTTAATGTGCCTAAATGGGAAGCTCCTTTTTATGGCTCCGTTGACCTCTGTATCAAACAATTTATTACACTTATGAAGGCAAGGGTGTGACAAACTGTGAAAGTAAAAACAAAACCAAGTGGTAACAAAGTCTTTAAAGTCGGCATGGCCAATCAAGGTGTATGTCGGTTACTCCAATTTCTTGAAGCTTTAACACCATTAAACCTTACCAGCTTTTGTATTAACCAGACAGTCAGTTTGTTGATGATGACGTAAGAGTATAAGTTAAGTATAAATATAAGAGTAGTTTGGTGTTTGCTAACTTTTCTCTAAACTATTACCAGCTAAATTTGTAAATGATAAGTTACAGCAGCTTTATGCTATGTGTATGCATATGTGTATTCCAGAAAAAACCATGGTATCCAGTAACAATGTGTTATGTCGTTATGTATTTTGAACAGGGTTATTCACCGGGGCAATGTGATACCTTGAGGTAGGTAATATGATGTTTTTAGAATCCTGGTAAAAGACGACATTTTCTCTGAGGTTTCTCGACAAGTTTGACTGAAATTGTAACACTTATTCTCCTACAATCTAAGGCGTCAGAAGGTTATAAGAAAACACGTGATTTAAAAACAAGTTTATAAGAATACATGTACTAAAATTACTTTGAATTTAAATTTATTGAAAGCGCGTAAAAGTAATTAGGAACTTCGAATGTTATAAATTTGTCATAAAAATTATTGTTTTTTTGAAAAATCCCGCTCCTCGCGTTTTGAATTTATGCAAACGTCTTTTCGAAATTTCAGAAACCCTTCAATGTCCACCTGTAGAATCATTTGGAGAATACGCGTGGCAAATTTCAACCAAATCCGTAACAAAACCTCCAAGAAAATACCGTCCCTTTACCAGGACTGCAAAAATATCAAATCGCCCCTATCGCAAAAATATTACATTGCCCTGCCGATAACCCTGTCGAACATGCATAACTCACAAAGGTCTTAATATACTGACATAATATGATGTATAATAATTGTGACCTTCTGCGCACAGATTTTGCTATACAACTTGTTTGTACATCACGAACTCAAAAAGTTGGGGTAGAATACGAACAATAAAAGAGCACTGCAATCAATATATTATTAAGTAGTAGCCTTCAATAATAATTTATGTTAGTTAAGATCTATCTCGAAATGTAAGCCTAATTAAGTTAATAAGTCAAATGTCATACATATGAATATCACAATCATACATATTTAGTATTATTCAATTCGGAAGCAAAAATATTGCAGATAGTGTTATTTACCTGAAGGCAGTGGCTGCTCTCCAAACACTGCAAAGCATGTAAACATCGACCAAAACGGTGATTTCTTTACCAATTTACTGAAAATCTTAAACATATTTATTATTATGCATCACTTAATTGATTAGAACTAATTGGTATTTATATAACATTATACAAAGCTCGTATTAAATATTAATTATAGACTTTCAAATTAAAAAACTTTAATGCACTCTATAATGATTTA